>AWOL01S0008271.1:122454-184230 GCA_000715115.1 Nicotiana otophora | reverse complement strand
AGGGGGACAAACCTAAGAGATAATAAATAGTCAACTCTTGAGAAGCAAATTACTATGAAGTATTTTTAGGAGTCTGTTACGACCCAAAATCCTATCAAAGGCGTCGTGATGACTCTTAGTCTCTAAGACTATGTAAGTCGATTATAATTACAATTCAAGCCATTTTTTTAAATTCAATACAAGTGCCAAAAACCAAAAGCGGAAACAATTATGAAAACCTCCCAAGACTGGTAATACTGAGTCACGAACTCTAACTGAATACATGAAATTATCTCAGGGATCGAATACTCAATATTGTGGCGACCAAGCAACTCTACCTTGAATCCTTGCGATCCCACTCTAACTCTGTCCGAGTCCGATATCTCAAATACCTGGCTCTGCACAAAAATGTGCAGAAGTGTAGTATGAGTACACCACAGTCGGTACCCAGTAAGTATCAAGACTAACCTCGGTGGAGTAGTGACGAGGTACAGTCAAGACACTCACTAGTTGTCACGACCCAAAATCCAACTAGTCGTGATGGCACCTAACCCAGCCCACTAGGTAAGCTAATTACCAACTATCCAATTCCAACGAAATTAATAAGGTAATTAATTAAAAGAAAATATCTAAAACCAATACATTTTCCCAAGAACTGGTAGTACAAATCACTTCTAAGAATAGAGTATATAAAGTTGGTATGAAATAAATACATCATCTGTTCGAAATGTACATAAACAGATTCTTATAAATCTAAGGCTACCATGAACAAGAGACACCTACAATCGGAACGCAGGTACATCTTCAGATCCAGCTCCCAACGAACACAGTAATATCATCATCCAACATCTGCACGCAAGGTGTAAACCTAACCTTAGGTTGAAAGTAGTGACGAGCTTGTACCAAGGTCAGAGTCCAACTTCCATAACCAACAATAGTTTATAACAATATGAAACAAGTAATACCAGAAGTAACTCAACAATCAAATGCTCAACGAAAACATGATTTCTGAAAATAATTTTGCCCTTTCAAGTACATCAATGAAAACCCAAATCGTTCTAGATAACCCGTATCAAACAAATGCATCACTATGCCCATCTATCAACATGTGTGAGAAATCATGAATGGTGTGATACCGTCCAGCGTGAGGAAAATACATCTCTATGCATGTATGTCATGTTGCATGTCAATGCAATGTATCTCAGAGATGAACTCATGTACTCACACTCTCAGAGTACTCAATCTCACTTTCTCACACATTTCACTCATCATTCCCAATCACTCAGTACTGTATATGGCCAATACGGCCCAGGGAAGATCTATCCCGGAATATACACATCAACTGATCATTAGTCACTCAGTACCGAGTAGGGCCAATCCAGCCCGTGGAAAAGATCCATCTCTAGGTATATAATACTTCGGACAAGATCTATGTCCAGGGAAGATCCATCTCTCAATAATATCAACCACGCTTACTGGAGGTGTACAGACTCCGGAGGGGCTCTTACAGTCCAAGCACTATAATCCGCATGGATAACTCACGTGCTATAATATCAATATCTGATCTGCACAGACAACTCACATGCTGCACAGAGAACTCACGTGCTATAGTATCAATAACCTCACAAACAGGACCCCGGCCTCAATTAGTCATCAATATCTTCAGTCTCACTCACTAGCTCACAATATCATGAAACTAGCCCGACAACAATAATATGATGTATTAACAAATAATAACTGAGACTAAGATATGGTATGAACACATGGATATGACTGAGTACGAAATATCAATGAAATCAGTGAGGTGATAGTAAGAAACGACCACTATGGGTCCAAACAATATCGGCATAATGCCTAAACATGATATCTAATATGATTGACAGCTTAACTACTTTATCACAAGGTGAAAACATAGATATCAACAAAGTAGGACCACTATACATTGCCATGAAAGTAACAGAGTCCCAATTCACATGGTGCATGCCCACACGCCCGTCACTTAGCATGTGTGTCACCTCAAACAAGTCAAATCAATACCAATCACATAACACGTATTACGGGGTTTCATACCCTCAGCACTAAATTTAGAAGAGTTACTTACCTTGAACAAGCCGAATCCAATGTCGAGCAAGCTAAACAATGCTCAAAAAATTTTATTCTGTGCGTATCAACTTTTGAACGGCTCACATCTAGCCACAATAAATTTCATTTAGTCCACACAATTTATAGGAATTAATTCCATAACAAAATATTAATATTTTCCCACAAAATCCGAAATTACACCCAAAAGATCTCTCGTAGGGATCACATCTCATAATCCGATGAAACTCACAAAATCCAACAACCCATCCAATTACAAGTTCAACCATATAAATTTCACTCAAATCCGACTCCAAATTGATGTTCAAAACTCCAAAAATTCGTATTATAAACTTTAGTCCAACACCCCCAATTTCCTCTTTAAATTCATCAACCAATTGCTAAAAATGAAGATATATTCATAGAATATAATCACAAGGGAGTCAAGAACACTTATCCCAAGTTGTGTGGAAAAGTGTTTCTCCAAAATTGCCCAAATCGAGCTCCAAAATGACCAAAATGAGAAAAATCTCGAAAACCCTCATTTTAACACTGCCCAGGCATTTTCGCACCTGCGGTACCTGGACTCACACCTGCAAAGACCCCAAGACAGCCCCAGTCCCGCATCAGCGCCAACTCCGCCGCACCTGTGGCCAAGGCCCTCGCATGTGCGATTACATCAGAGGCATCAGTTCCAGCATTTTCCTTAAGTCCGAATTTGATCCTTTAACCATCCAAAACTTATCCGAGGCCTCCAGGACCTCAACCAAATATACCAACAAGTCCTAAAACATACCACAGATCTACTCGAGGCCTCAAATCATATCAAACAATATCAAAATGACGAATCACACCTCAAATCAAAAACTTATGAACTTTCAAATTCTATATTTTGTGCTGAAACACATCAAATCAATCCGGAATGACTTCAAATTTTGCACACAAGTCACATTTCACATTACAAACCTATTCCAATTTCCAGAATCGGATTTCGACCCATATATCAAAAAGTCAACCCCCCGGTCAAACTTCCCAAAAATTCAACTTTCACCATTTCAAGCCTAATTCCACTACAGACCTCCAAAAAAGTTTCCGGACAAACTTCTAAATCCAAAATCACCATACGAAACTATTGGAATCATCAAAATTCAAATGTGAGGTCGTTTACACATAAGTCAACATCCGGTCGACTTTTTCAACTTAAGTTTTCCATTTTGAGACTAAGTGTCTCAATTCATTCCGAAATCCTTCCGAGCCTAAACTAACTAATCCGATAGGTCATAATACAGCTATAAATCACAAATAGAGCAGTAAATAGGGGAATGGGGTTGTAGTACTCAAAATAACCGGCCGGGTCGTTACATTCTCCCCCACTTAAACATACGTTCGTCCTCGAACGTGCCAAGAGTTGTTTCCAAGCCATCAAATCACTATTCCATCTTACCACGCACGTACCTGGAGGTGATCCCATGTCACCCTATTCCATCTAGGCCCTACAACACAATACAACTGAAAATTATTAATTTAACGCTAGCCCACAAACCTTGGAATTTAATTCCAGCATTCAGAATTTCTTACAAGACCCGAATCTCACAGTTACACACTGTATAAGTCTAAACAAGCTGCATCGAACTATAACTATAACCACAGATATAGTCACCCAATATATTACACAACTCGCATGCCCGTAGCACCATTTCTGATCACAGTAACTACTCCAAAACCATCCAAATACTAATATTAAACCTATATCGAACCAAACCTCATCCCAAAACCTTCGTACACTGTTGATAATAAAAGAACATGCAAAATTTCATGACAACTTACCAGATCAACAAGTCACGAAGCTCTCTTGCCCCAACTAGAACCATAATCGCTTTTTGAGTCGACTTCCAATATTATCCTTCCGAATATACCATAATCAAACCTAATAGTACCCATTCTAGGTCCAATGACCTTACATTATTAAATACAACTCTCCAATA
Source organism: Nicotiana otophora (assembly GCA_000715115.1). Classification (NCBI taxonomy): domain Eukaryota; kingdom Viridiplantae; phylum Streptophyta; class Magnoliopsida; order Solanales; family Solanaceae; genus Nicotiana; species Nicotiana otophora. Next base: position 180,187 of record AWOL01S0008271.1, on the reverse strand, counting down.
GACACGCCACATCAATATAACTCAGAGTCACAAACCGTGCCATCCGTGCACCAATACGCAACAATTCAAATGTACTAAGTCATGAGAAACGACTCAAATGAGAGAATTTTCCCACAAGATTAACAAGTACTGCCACAAAGAAATGCTGGAAATCCATCACACACCATAGAACCATCATACGATTCTAACACAAGGTACATACCTTTACATAACTCCGTTGCAATGAGTGACCCCATCCAAACGCCGGTCCATATTATATACTTCGAGTCACCCTGCTCAGAATCAATAACCACAGAGAGGAAAATGACACAATTCCACACATAACCTGAAAAAACATAACTAATACGCAATCGATCATGCAATACCCAAATACTCATCTCGCTCGCATTTCGCCATGAGGCCCCCAATAGAACCGCACCATGTGTGCATAACCACTGAATCACAACTCCTCATAGCATAAAAGAGTAACTCACAAATCATTTCAGAATACGAATAAACTCAACATCAACCGAATGGCACATCCCTCAACAATAGGAGTATGGAGCCAACCAATCCGACTCGGTGTAGAATACACATCCTAATTGGGCCTATCGATGGACCCCCAAATCAGCTCTGGTTACCCATAAATAGATAAATAACCCTCTAAAAATCCACAATAACTGAAATCATAGTACATACTATCATGTGGCTAGCTTTGGCCACGACTTCACAGTTCTCAACCATGAAACAATTTGCTCCTGTAAACTCCAAGTCTCCAAATCCATAGAACACACGAATCACTATTTCTGATTCCATCTCTACCACCCGAACGTCTATCACATCCTTAATGCACAATCGTCCCACTCGGAATATTTCCATAATTCTTCCGTGCCACATAGCAATAATTTGAATATCAGCAGTATATCAACCAGGTGAGTACCGCAATACTAATGACATCAAAACACAATGCGCCTTTTGAAATGTGCACCCTTCTCAGGGATTACCGAGCAGTTATAACATTCGTATAAATATCTGAATTTGACCATGTTATCCAAAATTTGGGACCTTCCCTTCAAGACTGAACTGCCACCTCGTATATGTAGATTTTAATCCTACATCTATCATGCCATCATGTGACAAGCACATGAATCTCATTATCAACTTTGAGTCACCAACAATTTACATACCCTATTATTTAGAAACCTTTCTCTTGCTTCTTTCCAGGAGGAAATCACAATGCACAACACGCTCCCCACACCGGTAGAAAATATCCGTTTCAAACCATGGTAGAAACTATCAAGAACACTTTGAAATCCATTTGCACATAACCAAGCTATTAGAACTGAATTCCTCTAACTCGACCTGGCCACGCAGGTCACCAAACCCAAAAATATTGCCACAAAAATATCTGTAAAGTCTTACCACATCATAATTATCCAAAGGACCGATCCTACCATTACCGTACTGGTCCAGTCTACTATCCAATTGTCCTATTTCTCCAGGTCCCTTCCGAATTTGTCTTCAGATTGATAGTTCTCCTTGCTAAAACACCACGATCTTTAACCACAACTCACCCCACAAACCTTAGCATAGAAACACAACGCCCTACGACCCATAAGTATCTGTATTCTTCTTAAGCACCTCCATAAATACCACAACTGTAACACTCACTCTGAAAATACCTTATGTGATTTTTAAATTGTTCCTCTTACCTTCCTTATACTAAAATGTAGAATCCATAGTCATACAGAATTTCTGCAAGTCCAGGTACCATCAAATGCGAATCTCAGATTTTATCCATACACAAGTCCGAAGAAATTCTCAATTGCTATATATAAACCTCGAACCTATTAGAACTTTCTCGAGAGTCATCCACTTTGTTCAAATCCAAATTACACCGCCCAAATGGGTTGAAAGACACATGCCCCATTAGCACAACATCACTCAAAGAGGTAATCCTGCCTTAAGACCACCGATCAAATTCATACTCCATGCGCACTATATCATTCACAAATAATAACTCACTCATCCCATGATTTGCATATACTCTAAAGCACAATATAACCCGTATCCAAGATTTTCCTTACTCGAGTCATTCTCGAACTCCACCTCTGCAAGTCATCACTGATTCCCAAGTATGCCTCAGACCGAAACAAAAATTTAACACATAACCATGAATTGAATTGTCAATAGAAGACTCCCCCACATGGCTCAAAGCCATAAATTTAAACACTCGATAACTCACAATATCCATACTCTATTACTGTCATAACACCGTAGTCAGTACAACGAAAATTCTCCTTAAGCTCATACAACGCCAACCATAAAAATACCCAAATCACCCGCTAAGCTCGCATTCATTCTCTTAACACTCAAGTCAACTTTCTCAACCAGATTCAAATTCAAATGTCAACACATATGCCCCACTGGCAGAAACGAAACTCTCCACTCACATTATAAGGAACATACCTACGTAGATTACTCCGCAGGGGATAACCCACATGCTTAGCCTCAAATTGGCACCTTGTTATACCCTTTCACAGTTACAATTACTATGCCAGTCATGAGAATTTAATTTATTCCAAAATTTAACAACGTGAAAGATGCTTCAAAACATTCACATTCGAGACTGTACGTCACATTAGAACGAAAATAAAGCACTTAATGGCCTTCCTTTACTTTTGAAAGAAACACTTCTCGTCACATTCAAATTGTCTTAACACATCTCGCAGTTACATCATACTCATCACAAAGCCATTCCACCGCTCATCGAGCCACAAATGCCACTCGTAGGGACATTACCAGACATATGAGTCCAATGTACAAGTTATAACTGAAGCTACCGAGCCTAAGCCGCGGTCTAAACCTGGCCTCAAGTCCTCTAGACTGGCCCATCACCAGAACATGGAATACATATCTCAAACATCGTTCATGGAATCACAAGCCAGCGATGCACAGCTGATATCGAGCGCTCATATGCGCATACAAATTTGTGGAAGGAATTCAAGAGTTATGTCTCAAGATGAATCAATTCCGCACGATAAGAAAAGAAAGATAGGAAGTATATATCCTAAATGCCCTATAGCCTCTCGAAGATAGGTATGGACGTCATCATACCGATCCACAAGACTCTACAAGACACTTGCTCATGACTTGTAGAACCTATGAACCTAGAGCTCTGATACCACATTGTCACGATCCAAAATTCAACTAGTCGTGATGGAACCTAACCTAACCCGCTAGGTAAGCCAATTACCAACTATCCAATTCCAATGAAATTAATAAGGCAATTAATTAAAAGAAAATATCTAAAACCAATACATTTCCCAAAGAACTGGTAGTACAAATTGTGTTTTTAAGAATAGAGTATACAAAGCTGGTTTGAAATAAATACATCATCTGTTCGAAATGTACATAAACAGAATCTTATAAATCTAAGGCTACCATGAACAAAAGGCAGCTACAACCGGAACGCAGGTACATCTTCAGATCCAGCTCCCAACGAATACAACAACATCAACAACCAACATATGCACGTAAGGTAAAGAAGTGTAGTATGATTACAACCGACCCCATGTACTCAATAAGTAACAAACCTAAACTTAGGTTGAAAGTAGTGATGAGCTTGTACCAAGGTCAGAGTCCAACTTCCATAACCAAAAATAGTTCATAATAATATGAAACAAGTAATACCAGAAGTAACTCAACAATCAAATGTTCAACGAAAATATGATTTCTGAAAATAGGTTTGCCCTTTCAAGTACATCAATGAAAACCCAAATCATTTACCGGAGTTGCCAAAACAAATATGAATAAGTTTGAAAACAATAATTTTCCCAAAATCCTTTTAATAATAAATAAGATATTTCATTTTATTTCCAGATAACCTGTGTAAAACAAATGCAACACTATGCCCATCTGTCAACATGTGTGAGAAATCATAAATGATGTGATACCGTACAACATGAGGAAAATACATCTCTATGCCTGTATGTCATGTGTGCATGTCATTGCAATGTATCTCAGAGATGAACTCATGTACTCACACTCTCAGAGTACTCAATATCACTTTCTCACACATTCCACTTATCATGCCCAATCACTCGGTACTGTATATGACCAATCCGGCCCAGGGAAAATCCATTCCGGAATATACACATCAACTGATCATGAGTCACTCAGTACCGAGTAGGGCCAATCCAGCCCGATGAGAAGATCCATCTCCAGGTATATAATACTTCGGACAAGATCCATATCCAGGGAAGATTCATCCCTCAATAATATAAACCATGCTCACTGGGGGTGTACACACTCCGGAGGGGCTCTTATAGCCTAAGCGCTATAATCCGCACGGACAGCTCACGTGTTGCACGAACAACTCATGTGTTATACGGACAACTCACGTGCTATAATATCAATATCTTATCCGCATGGACAACTCACGTGCTGCACGGATAACTCACGTGCTATAGTATCAATAACCTCACAAAGAGGCCCCCGACCTTACTCAGTCATCAATCATTCCAGTCTCACTCACGGGCTCACAATGTCATGAAACTAGCCCAACAACAATGATATGATGTATCAATAAATAATAACTGAGACTGAGATATGGTATGAATGCATGGATATGACTGAGTACAAAATATTAATGAAATCAGCGAGGTGACAGTAAGAAACGACCACTATGGGTCCAAACAGTATCGGCATGATGCCTAAACATGATTGACAGCTTAACTACTTTATCACATGGTCCAAACACGAATATCAACAAAGTAGGACCATTATACAGTGCCATGGAAGCAACAGAGTCCCAATTCACATGGTGCACACCCGCACGCCCGTCACCTAGCATGTGCGTCACCTCAATACAAATCACATACCACGTATTACGGGGTTTCATACCCTCAGCACTAAGTTTAGAAGAGTTACTTACCTCGAACAAGCCGAATCCAATGTCGATCAAGATAAAGAATGCTCCAAAAATTCCATTCTGCGCATATCAACTTCTAAACGGCTCAAATCTAGCCACAATAAATTTAATTCAGTTCACACAATTTATAGGAATTAATTCCATAATAAAATACTAATATTTTCCCACAAAACCTGAAATTATACCCCAAAAATTGCCTGTGGGTCCCACATCTCGGAATCCGATGAAACACACAAAATCCGATAACCCATCCAATTACAAGTTCAACCATATAAAATTTACTCAAATCCGACTCCCAATCGATGTTCAAAACTCCAAAATTTCATATTATGAACTTTAGGCTAACACCCCCAATTTCCACTTTAAATTCATCAACCAATTGCTAAAAATGAATATAGATTCATGGAATATAATTACAAGGGAGTCAAGAATACTTACCCCAAGTTGTGTGGAAAAATTGCTCTCCGAAATCGCCCAAACCGAGCTCCAAAATGATTAAAATGAGAAAAATCTTGGAAACCCTCATGTTTAACACTGCCCAGGCATTTCCGGACCTGCGGTGCCTGGGCTCGCACCTGCGCATCCGCTTTTGCGGAAGGAAATTTCTCTTCTGTGGACCTCACTTACCCAATGAGCCTCCACTTCTGCGATGCTTAGGACCGCATCTGCGGTCGCGCTTTTGCGCAAAAATTGTCGCACCTGCGAAGACCCCAGGCCAGCCCCAATCCCACATCTGCGCTAACCCTACCGCACTTGCAGCCAAGGCCCTCGTAGGTGCGATCACATCAGAGGCATCAATTCCAGTATTTTCCTTAATTTTGAATTTGATCCGTTAACCATACGAAACTCACCCGAGGCCCCCGGGACGTCAACCAAAAACACCAACAAGTCCTAAAACATACCACAAACCTACTCGAAGCCTCAAATCACATCAAACAACATCAAAAAGACGAATCGCACCTCAAATCAAAAACCTATGAACTTTGAACTTTCAAATTCTATATCTTGTGCCGAAACACATCAAATCAATCCGGAATGACTTTAAATTTTGCACACAAGTAATATTTCACATTACAAACCTATTCCAATTTTCAAAATTGGATTCCGACCCTGATATCAAAAAGTCAACCCCCTGGTCAGACTTTCCAAAAATTCAACTTTCGTCATTTCAAGCGTAATTCCACTACTGACCTCCAAAATATTTTTCGGACACCCCCCTAAGTCCAAAATCACCATACGGAGCTATTTAAATCATCAAAATTTAAATTCAAAGTCGTTTACACATAAGTCAACATCCGGTCGACTTTTCTAACTTATATTTTCCATTATGAGACTAAGTGTCTCAATTCATTTCGAAATCCTTCCGGACCTGAACTAACTAATCTGATAGGTCATAATACATCTATAAAGCATAAATAGAGCAGGGAACAAGGTTGTAATACTCAAAATGACCGGTCTGGTCATTACACTAGTCTAATAACCTGTGCAATATAGTATACAAAATAAAAAAAAACAAATAGCAGTGATAGCAACAATAATCAACTAGTGATGTAAACAGCAAGGCAACAAAAACTCCATAAATATTGCTCAAATAGGTAATGAACACAAGTACAACCAAAAATCAAGTCGTTCAAAATATACATCTTTCACCTATAAGTTTTTCAAATAAAATTCTTTAGAATATAATCCTTTCCAATAAATATATTTCGAATATACTTCCTTCGATATAATTCTTTCGAATAAGTATCTTTCAAATATAATTCTTCCAAATAAATATCTTTCGAATATAATACTTTCAAATAAATATCTTTCGAATATAATTCTATCAAATAAAAGTCACCATGTGACACCTCATTTCATAATCATAAAATACGGGTCTCAACCCACTTTCATATTCCATGGCACCTCATGCCAATATCTCTATCACAATCGCACAGACAACTCACGTGCCAATATCATCATCATATTTTCCCCGGCATCACGTGCCCATATTTTATATCTATTGTGGCATGCAACCCAATCCTATATAACATATGTAATGATTCAATCGGTCGTTTTGACTGTTAGAAAACCATTCTCCTAAATAAAACTCCCCGTATGTGCTTTTATTAATTTATGACTTGCGGGGATGATTGGTTCAGAATTTAGAAGTGATCGGGTTGAAATCAGAATAATTGGTTCCTTAGTTTGGCTTTAAAAGGCCAAGTTTGACTTCGGTCAACATTTTGAGAAAAAGACCCAGGAATTAGGATTTGACGGTTCCAATAGGTTCGTATGATGAATTTGGAATTGGGTGTATGTTTGAATCAGGTTTTGGATAACCCGGGAGCGTTTTAGCGCTTAATAGTAAAAATCAACTATTTGAAGGTTTAAAGTTCTATAAATTTGGTTTGGAGTAGGTTTAGGAGTAATCAAGGTCCGTTTAAAATTCCGAGTTTGGGAATAGTTCCGTATGGTGATTTAAGACTTGCACGCAAAATTTGGTGTCATTCCGAATAGTTAAGTATGTTTTGGCGCGTTTGGAGTAAGTTTGAAGAATTTGAATTTCTAAGTTGAATCAATTTGGTTTGGGGGTATGATTCTTAGTTTTGATGTTGTTTTACATGTTCCGGGAGTTCGAGCGAGTCCGTTTTATGGTTTAAACTTGTTGGTATGTTTGGTTGGGGTCCCGGGGGCCTCGAGTGAGTTCCAGGTGGTTAACAGATCGAATTTGGAATTTGAGGAAGAGCTGAAGTAGCTGGGCATCTGGTGTAACCGCACCTGGGTGAAGAGGGCCGCAGGTGCAGAGAATGGCTCGCAGAAGCAGAATGGGCCAAGGCAGTGAGCGTCACGAGATTTAAAAGTTGAGAATCAAGGTTGCAGTTCGGTGTTGACAGGGATGTCACGAGCTCGGACGATCAGGGAAGGGTTCAGATGTTTAGAGTAAGCTTGTATCGTCTTTAGCTTCACCTGAGACCAGTGTCATGTGTAAGAGGCTTTGTGTACTGATTTTTGCGAACTTTCAATTCGCTTTACAACCTTGTGCAGCTGGTAGTATGGATGTGCAGGCTTTGTTACCTAGTGCGGATGGTCGGGGGAGTGTATTCCGCGGAAAGATTATACAAGGGTGACATGTAGTCACTTGATTGATTAAGAATTGAAACATGGTATGGAGAAATTTGAAACTATCGCTAATGTGAGAGTTAGGGCCTGAAATGCGCTCTATTCAGTTGGTTGAAAATTGTGAAAGTTTGTTTCAAATTCGACGGTTGTTCTTGCGTGTCATGGAAAAAGGGTTATTGTGGGTCTTTGAAAGGTCATTAGACCAGTGCGGTATGATCCAAAATGATTTGAGGTCCGTGGATGGATCTAAACATGAATGTGGGCTCTATAATATGCTGGATGTGTTCATTTTAGCGTAACGTTATTTTAGGAGGGGTCTTCGGGCCTTGGATGCTATTTCTATTATCGGCCCTTCGGTGTAGTCTCAATTGTGCTATGTGGTCTATGAAGCGGTTGGATTTTTCGCATTTATATTGAGATCTCGTATAGGTTGCGGTGTTATATGAGCAATGTGCTCTCTAAATACAGGTCATTTATTGCACCTTAGTTGTGCTTGAGTTTTATACCGTATGACGCTATCCATCTCCCCAGGATTTATATTATGCACTTGGTGTGTGGTTGATATTCAGGCATTGCGTAAGTTTGAGCGTTACGGAAAGATGGGTGTTTTTCTTTAGATTATTAGGTGTGGATCGGGTGGCACGCCGCCACGGGTATGTTGTTTGGATCGGGTTGCACGCCGCAACGGTATCATGTGTGAATTGGGGTGCACACCAAAACAGTGCGATATTGAGTACAATTCCCTATATCTATTCTTATGTGTTTTGTTTCTCATTTATGGGGAAGGTTCATAACATCCTTTCGGTTGTTTAATTAGTTGCGTGGGAGTTCGTTTTCTTTATGTATCACATTCGAGTTTGTAGTTGTTGGGCACATTCTGGCATCATATTAGATTTTTGGCAGTATCTGAGGTGGCTTATTGCCCGAGTAGCTTATGCTGGGGGAGACGAGATTATTGGACCTGGGATCAGTGCGAGCAGATTTATATGAAACATATTAAAGAGCAAATATCATTATTTGGTTCATAATGAGGCAATAGTTCTTGTCAGAAAGAGAAACTCAATAATTTGTTGACTCGGCAGTTGGTTATGAATTTATACACATTTCTTCCATCGTGGAAGCATTTCAAGAGTTGGAACATGACTTATATGTATCATGAGGTATGTTATGGACATCGAATTCATGGAATTTTGGCTATTGTTATCGGAGGATGTTATTATGGTCATGTGAATAGTGCAGTGCATGATCTAAATTCAACAAAGGTATGCAATATTATATTGGTGCATTGTGTAGTGATTGATACGGTGTTCGTAGGTTGGAAACATGCATGGTGGAGAATTCTGGATGTTAAAATTGGGCTCTAAGGCTTAATTACCTAAATAAAGGGGAGAATCTTCAGATTGGCTCGAGCTAATGTACTCAACTGGGTGTGGTAGCATGGGTAGGTGCACAAAGTGTTAAATAGTGATTTTGGACAACTCCGGAACAGTCCTTAGCACATTCGAGGACGAACGTATTTTTAAGTGGGAGAGAATGTAACGACCCAACCGGTCCTTTTGACTGTTACAACCTCGTTCTCTTAAATAAAACTCCACGTATGTGCTTTTATTAATTTATGACTTTGCGGGGATGGTTGGTTCAGAATTTAGAAGTGATCGGATTAAAATCGGAACAATTGGTTCCTTAGTTTGGCTTTAAAAGGCCAAGTTTGACTTCGATCAACATTTTGAGAAAACAACCTCGGAATTGGAATTTGACGATTCCAATAGGTTCGTATGATGATTTCGGACTTGGGCGTATGTTCGAATCGGGTTTTGGATAACCCAGGAGCGTTTTAGCGCTTAATAGTGAAAATTAACTATTTGAAAGTTTAAAGTTTTTTAAATTTGGTTTGGAGTAGGTTTTGGAGTAATCGAGGTCAGTTTGAAATTTCGAGTTTGGGAATAGTTCTGTATGGTGATTTAAGACTTGCACTCAAAATTTGGTGTCATTCCGAGTAGTATCAGTATGTTTCGGCGCGTTCGGAGTAAGTTTGAAGAATTTGAAATTTCTAAGTTGAATCAATTTGGTTTGGGGTATGATTCTTAGTTTTGATGTTGTTTTACACGTTTCGGGAGTTCGAGCGAGTGCATTTTATGATTTCAAACTTGTTGGTATGTTTGGTTGGGGTCCCGGGGGCCTCGGGTGAGTTCCGGGTAGTTAATGGATCGAATTAGGAATTTGAGGAAGAGCTGAAGCAGCTGGGCATCTGGTGTAACCGCACCTGCGTGACGAGGGCCGCAGGTGCGGAGAATGGCTCGCAGAAGCGGAATGGGCCAAGGTTGCTAAGAACTGCAGGAGCGGAAATGGATTGCGCACCTACGATGTCAGTAGCCACATAAGCAGCAAGAGCCGCAGATGCGGAAGAATTCCGCAGAAGCGAGAGGCGCAGAAACGACCTCTTGTCCGCATATGCAAGAATTCGACTGGGCAGAATGGTTTTAAGAGCGAGATTTGTCTCTTCTCCTCTCATTTCTCACATGGGTTTGGGCGATTTGGAGAGCTTCAAAGGAGGATTTTTATCAAGCAACACAAGGTAAGGAATTTCCACTCATTTTAAGTTAAATACATGATTTGTATAAGGATTTAAACATGAAAATTTGTAGAAAATTTGGGATTTTGAAGAAAAACCTAAAAATTGGTATGTTTGGATTTTAACCACGAAAATGGTTATGGAATTGGATAGAAATTATATATTTGAGTTCTTGAGATTATGGGTAACGTTTTCCTTCGAAGATTTTCGGAATCCAGGCACATGCGTCCGGGGTGAAGTTTAGGAATTTTACCATTTTGGATAGGGTAATATTTTAATAGTCTAATTTCGAATTATTGAATATGTATTAATTATTTTATATAACTTTTAGATAATTTCGGATTTTTCGGCATCGAATTGAGGTTTTTACGCGACATTTTGATCGGAAAGTGGACTTTGAGACAAGGTAAGTCTCTTGTCTAATCTTGTGAGGGGAAATTTACCCCATAGGTGATTTAAAGTAATAATTATTGCTAAATGTGGGGCTACATACGCACGAGGTAACGAGATTCCGTACGTAGCTACTATTTATGCTAAAGTACGGGTAGTTTAGAAATCAAATCATGAATTACGTGTGTAAATTATATTTTTTATTTAATTAAATTATTTGAAATATAATGTGAATTGTTAAGGAAATATAGTAAAAGATGAAAATCTAATATACTTAATTCTTTTCTGTATAAATTATTTTATTGTTAAAGGAAATTGTTCATCCTCTCGAATTAATCTTGTAATAAATACACTCTCATTCCGGAGGTACTAAGCAAATGTCCTCCTTTCTTGTGGACCGGGCCGAACGCCTAGGCAGTATAGATGCATCTATAGATCGCGCCGCACGTCCATCGGCAGTGTACACAACACTCTGGATCGGGCCGAACAACTTCGGCAGACATCGTGCCTAATAATAATAATTACACGATACCTTGATATTTTAATTGCCGCTTGTGAATTTAATTAATTGTTTGGGAATTGTTGCATCTGAAGGAATTTAATTATTTTTGTTGGTTAAATAAAATTATTGTTAACTTTGTCAATCATGTTGATTTAAATATTTTTATTTTTATTTTAATTATTATTATTGACCCTTGGTGAGTGTCAAAGTCGACCATCTCGTCTCTACCTCTTCGAGATTAGGCTTGATACTTACTGGGTACATGTTGTTTACGTACTCATGCTACACTTGCTGCACATTTTTGTGCAGGTACGTATATGTCTAGCGGCCTTGTGAATGCAGAGGTGTGGTTAATGCAGAGACTAAGGTGAGTTGCACTCTGTATTATGATCCGTAGCCAGTAGAGTCTCCTTTAGAGTTATTTATATTTTTCTGTCTAATTTGTATTCCGGGCAGTTGCTGTATTTTATTTTATATTCCTAGCAAATGCTCATTCATTTGTGACACTGGGTTTTGGGAGTGGTTATGGGTTGTTTAGAAATTTAGTTGCTAAAATATTCATCACTTACTCTATGAGTTCTATTTTGTTTTTCTATTTAACTGAAGAAACAATATGATTTCAAAATATTAAAATGAGAACCCAATTTAGTATTTATTGTTATCTTACCAGACAGTGGTGTCCGGCTCCATCACGACCTTAACAGATTTTGGGTCGTGACAACATAATACGCCTGGCAATGGCCACAGGCTCTCAATTGCAGTATAGATCAGACTATTATCAAGTTTACCGAAACAACAAGACAAGTTGCACAAGATATAAAAATAAACACAAGGAAAATCACAACATCACGTGAAAATTACCAATACAATAACCCCACAGCATCACATAAAAATTACCAACACAATAACTCCACATCATCACATACCATCCCTGATAATAGCCACTCTTATCTCTCCTATATCCACCCTTATCACTCCTATAATAGCCTCTCTTATCCCTCCACCCTGACAATATCAATAGACACCCTTATCGCTCATATAGCCACCCTTATCGCTGCGTATAATAGCCACCCTTATCACTCTGCCCAGACAATATCCCAACATACATAACCACGGTGAAATGCCGCCCTTATACCCACATAATATCAACAGTGAAATGTCACCCTTATATCCTCATAATAATAACTCAAATCACACAACAATTTATACGGAATATTATCACGACAACATAACACAATCAATTCCTATCACAATTTGCCGAACAACCACAACCAATTCCAATGATATAGTAAAATCAATAAATTTCTCAAAAGTAGCCCAAGGCTCCACACAACGTATATAAAACCTCAAAACAACAACAAGGAAAATTAATTCAACATGACACAACACCTTCTTTAGTCCAAATTTTTGAAAAATATATTAGTACCTCAATTTAAACTTATTTAATAAATTATTTGCATACGGAAAAATCCATAATATAATTATTTTCAGGAAATATCAAATCAACAAAAACGCGAAATTATCATAAAATTTCAAGTTGCAATCACACTAAATTATCATATAAATACAAACTCAACAAACAAAAAATGAGGTATGACAAATCAAGGATTTACTAAATTTTCACAATTTTCCAATTTAATACATAAGGGTGTCTACAAAGTTTTAACCGATATAGTTTGCACATACAAACCAAATACGTACTCGTCAACTCGCGTACATGGTTTTTCAATCACACAATTTCCACATAAGACTCAATGCCTAGGGGAAATTCCCACACACAAGGTTATGCAAGAAAATTACCTTTTTGAAGTTAGGCTGATATTCCAAAATTGCCTTCTTGCTTTAACCTCCGGACATCTCAAATCTATCTAAATTAATTCAATTCAGTCAATGCTAATTATAGGAATTAATTCCATATAAAAATACTAATTTTCCAACAAAATCTGAAATTTAACTCAAAAATCGCACGTCTCGGAATCCGACAAAACTCATAAAATCCGACAACCCATTCAATTACGAGTCCACCCATACTAATTTTATTAAATTTTGATAACAACTCGACCTCCAAATCTAAAATTTTCGTTCTTGAAAACTTTTGCAAAAATCTTGATTTCTTCCATATAAATCTGAAATAAATGATGAATATAACTATGAATTTATGAAATATAATCACTTTTGGATATAGGACACTTACCCAAGTCGAAGTCGTGAAGAAATCCTCAAAATTGTCCAAGAATCGTGCTCCAAAAATCCAAAATGACATGAAGAAAATGACCATTTTTGGTCCTTAAGTTTCTGCCCATCCGTCATTAAAAGTCCATTTTTCGTCATAAGTCCACACCAGAACTTGCTTGCACCAGCAGTTATGTTTTTCACTAAAAAGACTCTAACTCCATCATACGAACTCGAAATTCGACGATTCCTATTTCTATGAGTCACAAATAATAATACGAACCTAGTCGTTCAATCGAAACTCAATTTGGAGCTCGTTGCTCAATGAGATACCAATTTCACTTGTTAAACAATTAACCTATGTTTCACGCTAAAATCCCAATCGCAACTTGAAGAAATTAGACCAAACTTTCCAGATCACTCCTATAATTCATTATCAAAATCCAGGAAGTTGAATTTCTATATCTATATCTAAAACTGGACCTTTGGATCATTACATGCTTAAGTTGAAACATCAGCCTAAACGATGAATTCAATAAGTTCTTGCCAATAACCAAACTCTTCCAAACCTCTTCCCCGACAGCTTGTAGTTTATCAACCATAACTTCTTGTACTCAACCCCAACTACCAAACGATTTACATTTCTTCAAACTAGATACAAAGGGCTACAACTTTTATGTTTTGCTCATCGCCCAACTCCTTATAGATTGGGAGATATAAGCTCCCAAAGTCAGCCCTGTGCAGCAAAACTTTCTGGCGATGCACACTGTTGTAGCCAAAATCTGCAGTACCAGCTTCAGTCAATCGATCATAACTTTTTGTACAAATGTCCGAATAAGAATGGTATATCATTATTGAAACTAGAATCAAAGTGCTACAACTTTCATGTTTTGATAATTTCCAGATTCCTTATAAATTTCGAGATATAAGCTTCCAAAGTCAGCTCTGCACATCAGAAAGTTCGCACATTGCTGTCAAAAATATCAGCAGTTAAAAATGACCTGAAACTACTCTGAAACTCACCTGAGGCCCTCGAGACCTCAACCCAATATACTAACAAGTCCTAAAAAATCATACAAACTTAGTGTAAATCTCAAATCACATAAAACAACGCTAAAACTACGAATCATATCCCAATTCAAGCTTAAGGAATTTAAGAATTTTGAACTTCTACGTTCGATGCCGAAACCTATCAAATCAATTCCGATTGACACCAAATTTGCACAAAAGTCATAAATGACATAACGGATCTATGAAAGTTTTCAGAATTGGATTCTGACTCCGATATCACAAAGCCAACTCCTCGGTCAAACTTCCCAAAAATTCAACTTTCGCCATTCCAAGCAAAATTTCATTACTGAGTTCCAAAATATTTTTCGGACACGCTCCTAAGTCCAAAATCACCATACGGAGCTATTGGAATCATCAAAACTCCATTTCAGGGTCGTTTAAACATAATTCATCATCCGGTCAATTATTTCAACTTAAGCTTCCAAAACAAGAATTGTTATTTCAATTAAATCCTGAATCATCCAAAAACCAAACTTGACCACCCTCGTAAGTCATAATACACATTTCAAAGCTGCTCGAGACCTTAAGCCACCAAACTGAACGTAAATTCTTAAAATGACAAGTCGGGTTGTTACATCCTCCCCCTCTTAAAACATATATTCGTCCTCGAACGTGCCAAGAATTATTCTGAGGACATTAAATTTCTGAGTGTATTATTACACACATATTCACGGGTGATTCTACATCACCACAATTTAGCATGGGTGCGACAACACCATCTCAGTTGAGATTATTTGTTTTATCCTCGTTTATAAACTTTAAAGCCAACTTCTTACACTCCAATTAATTTCAAAAGGCCTTATTATCACATCAACGCACGGTATTAGTTTCAACCAGCTATAGCAACTCGTTCCTATGCACACATCAGCGTATGTCCATAACCACATCTCTGGTCATAATAGTTGTTTATAATTAATTCCAACATCCTCAATTAATCTCATATTAACTAAAATCTCATTTCAAATTTTCGCAACACTGACAGCAACACGCGAGGCATGAAGACCTCATAATTATTTATCTGAATCAACGAGTCGCATTTAACACCACCTGGACACTCACCTTATAGGCTAAAATGCAATGTTTACAGCACAAATATGGCTAAATATGCACAGAAACGTATAAAAGAATTATCGAATAAGCCTCCCCATTAATACTATAGTTCAAATTTAATTTCACAAAGGGAGAATTTAAACTCATAAAGTTTTCACCACAAGGACCTTGTCCTTATATAACTTCCACCGCGGCTTGTAGCCCAATTTAAATATTTCACATCATATAAAAATGTGAGAATCTCGTCCTCAACTTTTAATCACAAGTAGTTTGCACATTGTGCCAACTGAAATTTTTCCATTTCCTTTCTTTCTTCTTTTTAATCAATTATGTAAATAATTTTCACAACACATAATGAACCCCCATACCAATAGGGCATGTAATTCATAAAATGAACTCAATTATTCTTAAATCACATCAAAACCCATTATAGCAAGTAATAGAAAGTCACTTTTGGACTCATAACTCTCAGTAGTGTACAAAACAAAATGATAGACACGGGCTAACACCATCAAATCTCCCAATAGGGATAAACAAATAAATAAGTTTCAGAATTACGAAGCTCACCTGTAAGTGGAGCATAATAGGAGGACTCGCTTCGATACTCAGAACCGAATCAAACTAAGGAAAATATTCCTTTATAACAAACCAGGATCGCACATGTAATGACACCATGTAGTGTAGAAGCCTGAGCCATACCATATCAATTATATCAACGGGTCGAGCCTCCCCCTCATAGGGCTCCCTCTACCCGCATGTCCTTTACCCCTAACTGACTGTGCATGTGGGGTAATAACTAGAATAGAGCTTGAAGCCTGAGTATTCTGATGAAATTTGCCTCTCCCAAGTCTGAGACAATCTCTCATGATGTGCCTAGTATCACCACACTGATAACAATCCCTCTGTATATTTGGTTGCTCATACTGAGTCTGTGCCAGATAACTAGAATAACCATTATAGGAACCATGTGTCGGTGGTGCATTAAAAGAACTTACTGGAGCACTCAGAGTATTCTGAAATTGTTTCCATGACCCGCTGATACTGAAATGTAGAATAATTAAGCACGCGGGAATACCTCAAGTCCCAGCATTGTCCCATACAAATCTCAACTCTTAATCATATACAAGTTTTGGAGAACCTTTTAATACCACATAAATACATCTCAGGCCAAAAATGATATAACACATGACCCCGCAATCTAATCATTGATAGTTGACTCCCTTCACTTGGCACGAAGCCATAGGACACATTCCGATGATCCACAATACTAACCTTCATCGCTCGTATGATATCAGTCATAAGACACCTCAAGCCATTTATTTGGCACATGTCATCCTCGTGACAGTTAAACTCGCTTCCTCCAGTGGCTTGGCTGCTAGTATGTACCCTTCGCTAAATAGAAATCCCATACAAACCACATAGTCTCTAATACCACCAATTATCTTCAGATCTACGTCCACCCCGTGACCCTACCATGATTGTGACGATTAGGCAACTAATTAAACCTTCTTAAGATCATACTTATCAACCAGATGCCAGAACCTGCTGCACCCCTATGTGCACAACTGAATGATCTCTCAATACTTATGCATCCTCGATCTGGACGACACGTGGTAACAATGGTTGAGAAACCATGGCTCCCTTATAACCCCTATATAGTTTCATGAACCGTTAGCGCATAGTTGATATCGAGTGCGTAATTTCATACACGAGGGATGCAAAAGAACATAAGATATATGCTTCAAGCTAAATAAATGCCACACGATAAGGAATGAAAGAAATGGAAATTTTCCTACTAGCTCTGTAGCCTCTCGAAAATAAGTACAGACGTCTCTGTATTGATCCGCAAGACTCTAGTAAACTCGTTCGTGACTCGTAAAACCTATGAACCTAGAGCTCTGATACCAACTTGTCACGACACAAAATCCCACCACAGGCGTCGTGATGGAACTTAGTCTCTAAGACTAGGTAAGCCGGTTATAATTACAATTCAAGCCATTTTTCTTTTGAATTCATTACAGGTGCCAAAAACCAAAAGCGGAAATAATTATGAAAACCTCTCAAGACTGGTAATACTGAGTCACGAACTCTAATTGAATACATGAAATTATCTCAGGGATTGAATACTCAATATTATTTGAATAATGATTAAAATAGAATAAAATAGAAAGACTCCAAGGGACTACAGCGACCAAACAGCTCTACCTTGAATCCTTGCGATCTCACTCTAACTCTGTGCGAGTCTGATATCTCAAATACCTGGCTATGCACAAAAATGTGCAAAAGTATAGTATGAGTACACCACAGTCGGTACCCAGTAAGTATCAAGACTAACCTCGATGGAATGGTGACGAGGTACAATTAAGACACTCACTAATCTAATAACCTGTGCAATATAGTATACAAAATAACAGAAAAACAAATAGTAATGATAGTAACAATAATCAACTAGTGATGTAAACAACATGTCACGACCCGAAATTATCACTTTCGGGACCGTGATAGCGCCTAACATTTCACTTGCTAGGCAAGCCAATATTAGAATATAATTAGCCATTTTAACATAATTTTAAATTAATTAATAACAAAGAAAACAAATACGAAAATAAAGTTTGAAACAAAGTGAATAATCCATAATAGACGCGATATCTGAATACCATCCCAGAATTTGGAGTCACAAGTGCACGAGCTACTAGAATAATACAAATAAGAGTCTGAATAAAATAAAGATGTCTGAAAGAAAACACACAGCTAAAATAAATTAGATGAGGACTTCAGAACTGCGAGCGTTGTGCAGTTATACCTCAAGTCTCCTCTAGGCAGCTGAAATCCGAGCAAGTCTATAGTACGCCGTTGGGACCAAATCTGAAATCTGCACAAGAAGTGCAGAGTGTAGTATCAGTACAACCGACCCCATGTACTGGTAATTGCCGAGCTTAAGGCAGGTCGCTTACATTAACCTGTACACAATAATAATAATAATAATAATAATAATAATAATAATAATAATAATAATAATAATAATAATAATAATAATAATAACGGGAATAGTAGTAAGACCGGTAATTACAATCAATAATTGAAGTCAATTCAGCAGTCACAATCCTTCAACTTATTTCCATTGCGGCGTGCAACCTGTTCCCCCAATATCAACTTTAAATAAATCTGTTGCGACGTGCAACCCGATCTCCCATATATATTTGTACAACTCTTAAATGTAATAGAAATACTCCTATAAATACCACGTTCAATGAGAAACTATTAAGCATCAAGGCATACAATAATTATAATTTAATTATGAACAAACAATGACAAATAGCAATTAATTGAGGAAATCAGGGAGAAAATAGGCAGTTTAATATTTAATATGCTAAATATCAAATAGAAATTAAGACACATATAAGCATGTAATAATTATTGCAGGAATTCAAGAATTAATAATTGACAAGGAATATGAGTGAAACAATTATTATAACGATTAATTCGTGTCTTAAAACAATTTAGGATGTTTAAATAATTAAGCAACAATTAATTTGACAAAGTATAGGCACCCGTCACCTTGCCTATACATCGTTTCACATGAAATTCACATAGCAAATAATTCAAGGGTTCTATTCCCTCAAGTCAAGGTTAACCACGACACTTACCTCGCTTTGCAACCAAATTCAAGAATCCAATAAACCTTTGCCTCGCGCATTTGTGTCCGGAATCCTCAAACCTAGTCATAAACAATTCAATATACTCAATACAAATCGTAGGAATTAATTCCATATGAATTTACTAATTTTTTGGATTAAAATCCGAAATTCATTTGAAAAATTGACAGTGGGACCTACGTCTCGAATCCCAGAAAAACTCACGAAATCCGAACACTCGTTCCGATACGAGTTCAACCATACAAAAATTACTGACATCAGATTGGCTTTCAAATCTTCCTTTTACATTTTGGGAAGATTTTATAAAAATCTGATTTTTCTTCCATAAATTCACAGATTCATGATGTAAATAAGTATGGAATTATGAAATATAATCGATATAGGATAAGGAACACTTACCCCAATATTTTCTCGTAAACATTGCCCAAAAAGCTTCTTAGCCGAGCTCAAAATTGGAAATGGTGGAAAATGGGACGAAATCCCATTTCCAGAACTTAACTATACCCATTGGTCTCAACTACAGCAAAATCGACCCCATTGGTCTCAACTATACCCATGTTCTACAGCACCTCATGGCAGCGGTCAAGATAATCTTGTGGGTCCTCAGAAGGTGTACCACTGAAGTGAACTGGAAAGAGCTTAGTAAACTTATCCAGTCTCAATAAGGCCTTAGAAGACATGGGGGCATATCACCGGCCTGTGTCGCAACAACTGGATGAACTACCCCAATTGGCGGGGCTGTTGGAGCCTGATTCTGGGGAGCCATCTGATCCATAGCGGGAGTAGTGGGAGTTTGTGCTCCTCCCCCAGCGTGCCACTGGAAATGTACCATTCTGGGCCACGCCCTCCATAAGACTTACCAAACGGACTAGAGCGTCCTGAAGCACTGGAGTATCTATGAATCCTTCTGAGACCTGAACTGGTCCAACTGGCACAGTCTGAACAGGACCCTCCTCCTGAAGATCCATCTAAGGTTCTACAATAGGTGCGGCTGCTCGAGCTCTAGACTGAGCTCTGCCTCTGCCTCTGCCTCGGCCTCTAGC
The DNA here is from genome assembly GCA_000715115.1 of Nicotiana otophora. NCBI lineage: Eukaryota > Viridiplantae > Streptophyta > Magnoliopsida > Solanales > Solanaceae > Nicotiana > Nicotiana otophora. The sequence goes on along the minus strand of AWOL01S0008271.1, from coordinate 159,717 downwards.
ACGACCTCGGCCTCGACCTCGACCTCTACCCCTGGCCATAGTTGCCACCGGGGGCTCTGGTCCCTATCCGTCGATAGATGTATTACGTGTTCTTGCCATCTGCGAGAGAATGAAATAGAATGGTTCAATTATCGATGATAGAATAAAATCGCACGACAGGATAAGAAAGAAGTGATATTTTTCCTAGACTTCATAGCCTCTGAAAGATAAGTATAAACATCTCCGTACTGATCCTTCAGTCTCTACTAAGTTTTCTTGTGACTCGTGAGACCTATGTAACCTAGTGCTCTGACACCAACTGTCATGGCCTGAAATTCTCACCTTCGGGACCGTGATAGCGCCTAACACTTCACTTGCTAGGCAAACCAATGTTAGAATAGAATTAGCCATTTTAACAAAATTTTAAATTAGTTAATAACAAAGAAAACAAATGCGGAAATAAAGTCTTAAATAAAGTGAATAATCCATAATAGACGCGATATCTAAATACCATCCTAGAATTTGGAGTCACAAGTGCACGATCTTCTAGAATGTTACAAATAAGGGTCTGAATAAAATAAAGATGTCGGAAAGAAAACACACAGCTAAAATAAATTAGATGGGGACTTCAGAACTGCGGACGATGTGCAGTTATACCTAAAGTCTTTTCTGAGTAGCTGAAATTTGAGTAAGTCTATAGTACACCGCTGGGACCAACTCCAAAATCTGCACAAGAAGTGCATAGTGTAGTATCAGTACAATCGACCCCATGTACTGGTAAGTGTCGAGCCTAACTTCGACGAAGTAGTGACGAGGCTAAGGAATGTCACTTACATTAACCTGTACACAATAATAATAATAATAATAATAATAATAATAATAATAATAATAATAATAATAATAATAATAATAATAATAATAATAATAATAATAATAATAATAATAAAGGGAATAATTGTAAGACCGGTAATTACTATCAATAATTGAAGACAATTCTGCAGTCACAATCCCTCAACTAATTTCCATTGCGGCGTGCAACCTGTTCCCCCCAATATCAACTTTAAATAAATCTGTTGCGGCGTGCAATCCGATCCCCCATATATATTTATACAACTCTTAAATGTAATAAAAATACTCCTATAAATACCACGTTCAATGAGAAACTATTAAGCATCAAGACATACAATAATTATAATTTAATTATGAATAAACAATGACAAGTAGCAATTAATTGACGAAATCAGGGAGAAAATAGGCAGTTTAATATTTAATATGCTAAATGTCAAATAGAAATTAAGACACATATAAGCATTTAATAATTATTGCAGGATTTCAAGATTTAATACTTGACAAGGAATATGAGTGAAACAATTATTATAACGATTAATTCGTGTCTTAAAATAATTTAAGATGTTTAAATAATTAGGCAACAATTAATTTAACAAAGTATAGGCACCCGTCACCTTGCCTATACATTGTTTCACATGAAATTCACATAGCAAATAATTCAAGAGTTCTATTCCCTCAAGTCAAAGTTAACCACGACACTTACCTCGCTTTGCAACCAAATTCAAGAATCCAATAAACCTTTACCTCGCGCATTCATGTCCGGAATCCTCAACTTAGTCATAAACAATTCAATATACTCAATACAAATCGTAGGAATTAATTCCATATGAATTTACTAATTTTTCGGATTAAAATACGAAATTCATTTTAAAATTCGAAAGTGAGACCCACGTCTCGAATCCCGAAAAACCTCATGAAATCCGAATACCCCTTCCGATACGAGTTCAACCATACAAAAATTATCGAATTCCGACATCGGATTGGCTTTCAAATCTTCATTTTACATTTTTGGAAGATTTTATAAAAATTTAATTTTCTTCCATAAATTCACGGATTCATAATGTAAATGAGTATGGAATTATGAAATATAATCTATATAGGATAAAGAAAACTTACCCCAATGTTTTCCAGTGAAAATCGCCCAAAAGGCTTCTTACCCGAGCTCAAAATCGAAAATGATAGAAAATGGGACGAAATCCCATTTCTAGAACTTAAGTGCCCAGAGTTTTACTCATCGCGATCGCAGAAATTCGTTCGCGATCGCGTAGAACAATTTCTGCCTAGGTCTATTTTACTCTTTGCGATCGCGGAGCATATTTTGGCTGCCCAGATTATTAATTCTACGCGATCGCGTAAATGGTCATGCGATCGCAGATAACATTTTCTCAGCCTTACGCGATAGTGTACTGACTTGTGCGATCGTGTAGCACAAATGGTGTGCTCAGCTTCCGCCTTCATTCCTTCTACGTGAATGCAGCTTGGCCTTCGCGTTCGCAATGCACTGGGAGCTAACCTTCTGCGATCGCGTGCCTATCTTCGCGAACGCGAAGGGTAAAACTCACGGCTCACAATTTTCTCTTCGCGATCGGGGGAATGGCTTTGCGATCGCAAAGCACAATGGACCAGATGAAAACTGAAGCAAAAACCCATATTTTTTTCAAAGTTCAAATGGTTCGTAGGCAATCAGAAACTCACCCGAGCTATCGGGGCTCCAAACCAAACATGCACACAAGTCCAAAAACCTCATACGAACTCGCTCGTGCGATCAAAATACCAATTTAACACCTAGAATTACGAATCAAACACCAAATCAAATGAAATTTTTAAGAAAACGTTAAAACTTATATTTTCACAATCGATCGTCTGAATCACATCAAATCAACTCGGTTTCTCACCAAATTCGACAGACAAGTCATAAATGATATAACAGACCTATAAAACTTTTCAGAACTCGAATCCAACCCTGAGATCAATCAAAGTCAATTTGTGATCAAACTTTGAAATCTTTAAGCCCTTAGGCTTATAGTTTTCGCCAACTGGCGATAATTCAAGCCAGGGACCTCCAAATTAATTCTGGGAATATGCCTAAGTCCCAAATCATGATACAAACCTATCGGAACTGTCAAAAATACCGACCCGAGTCCGTTTGCTCAAAATATTGACCAAAGTCAACTTAGTTGAGTTTTAAGGCTCTATTTCACATTTTAATCAATTTTTCATATAAAAACTTTCCGAAAATATTTTTGGACTATGCACGCAAGTCAAGGAATGATGAATAGTTCTTTTTGAGGTCGTAGAATACAGAATTAATTATTAAATTTAAAGATGACCTTTTGGGTCATCACACAGCAAGGCGGCAAAAACTCCATAAATATTGCTCAAACAGGTAATGAACAAAAGTACAACCAATAATCAAGTCCTTCAAAATATACATCTTTCACCTATAAGTTTTTCAAATAAAAATCTTTAGAATATAATCTTTTCCAATAAATATATTTCAAATATACTTCCTTCAAATAAATATCTTTCCAATATAATTCTTTCGAATAAATATCTCTCAAATATAATTCTTCCAAATAAATATCTTTTGAATATAATTCTTTCAAATAAATATATTTCGAATATAATTCTATCAAATAAAAGTCACCTTGTGACACCTCATTTCATAATCATAAAATACGGGTCTCGACCCACTTTCATATTTCCATGGCACCTCGTGCCAATATCTCTATCACAATATCACGGACAACTCGCGTGCCAATATCATCATCATATTTTCCCCGGCACCTCGTGCCCACATTTCATATCTGTTGTGGCGTGCAACCCGATCCCAAATAACATTAATTATACCTGTTGCGGTGTGCAACCCGAATCCCATATAACATAATCTGCCTTGCAATAGACACATGCTCCCAATTTTAACATAGATCTTCAAATTATCAAGTTTACCGAAACAACAAGACAAGTTGCTCAAGATATAAAAATAAACACAAGGAAAATCACAACATCACATGAAAATTACCAACGTAATAACCCCACATCATCACATAAAATTACCAATACAATAACTCCACATCATCACATATGATCCCTAACAATAGCCACACTTATCTCTCCTATAGCTACCCTTATCACTCCTATAATAGCCCCCCTTATTCCTCCGTCCTGAAAATATCAATAGTCACCCTTATTGCTCATGTAGACACCCTTATCGCTCTGTATAATAACCACCCTTATCACTCCGCCCAGACAATATCTCGAACATACATAACCACGGTGAAATGCCATCCTTATACCCACATAATATCAACAGTGAAATGACACCCTTATATCCTCATAATAATAACTCAAATCACACAATAATTTACACGAAATATTATCACGACAATACAACACAATCAATTCCTATCACAATTTTCCCAACAACCACAACCAATTCCAATGATATAGTAAAATCAATAAATTTCTTAAAAATAACCCAAGGCTCCACACAATGTATATAAAACCTCATAACAACAACAAGGAAGAAAAATTAACTCAGCATGACACAACACCTTCTTTAGTCCAAATTTTTGAAAAATATATGAGTACCTCAATTTAAACTTATTTAATAAATTATTTACATACGGGAAAATTCATAATATAATTATTTTCAGAAAATATCAAATCAACAAATACACGAAATTATCATAATCTTTCAAGTCGCATTCACACTAAATCATCATATAAATACAAACTCAACAAACAAAGAATGAGGTATGACAAATCAAGAAAATTTTCACAATTTTCCAATTTAATACATAAGGGTGTGTACAAATTTTTAACCAATATAGTTTGCACATATACACCAAGTACGTACTCGTCACCTCGCATACATAGTTTTTCAATCACACAATTTTCACATAAGACTCAATGCCTAGGGGAAATTCCCCCACTCAAGGTTAGGCAAGATACTTACCTTTTTGAAGTTAGGCCAATATTCCAAAATTGCCTTCTTACTTGAATTGACCTCTGAACATCTCAAATCTATCCAAATTAATTCAATTCAGTCAATGCTAATTATAGGAATTAATTTCATATAAAAATACTATTTTTTTAATAAAATCTGAAATTTAACTCAAACATTGCCCGTGGGGCCCATATTTCGGAATCTGACGAAACTTACAAAATCCGAAAACTCATTCAATTATGCGTCTACCCATACCAATTTTATCAAATTCCGATAAAACCTCGACCTCCAAATCTAAAATTTTTGTTCTTAAAAAGTTTAGCAAAAATCTTGATTTCTTCCAAATAAATCCGAAATAAATGATGAATATAATGAGGTATTTATGAAATATAATAACTTTTGGGTATAGGACACTTACCCAAGTTGAAGTCGTGAAGAAATCCTCAAAATCGCTCAAGAACCGAGCTCCAAAAATCCAAAACGAAATGAAGGAAATGACCATTTTTAGTCCTTAAATTTTTTCCCATCCATCACTAAAAATCCATTTTCCGTCACTAAAAGTCCATTTTCGTCACTAAAAATCCACACCAGAACTTGCTTGCACCAACGGTTATTCTTTTCACTAAAAAGGCTCTAACTCCATCATACGAACTTCGAATTCGACGATTCTTGTTCCTATGAGTCACAAATAATAATACGAACCTAGTCATTCAATCGAAACTCAATTCGGACCTTATTTGCTCAATGTGATACCAATTTCACTCGTTAAAAATCCAATCGCGACTTGATGAAATTAGACCGGACTTTCCAGATCACTCCTATAATTTATTATCAAAATCCAGGAAGTCTCAAAATTGAATTTTGATTTCTAGAACTAAAAATGGACCTTTGGATCATTACATGCTTATGTTGAAAACATCAAAGTCTTTCAAAACTCTTCCCCGACAACCTGTAGTGTATCAACCATAACTTCTTGTACTCGATCCCAACTACCAAACGGTTTACATTTCTGGAAACTAGATAGAAAGGGCTACAACTTTCATGCTTTGCTCATCGCTCATGTACTTATAGATTGCGAGATATAAGCTCCCAAAGTCAACCATGTGCAACAGAAATTTTGGGCGATGCACTCTGCTATAGCCAAAATCTGCAGTATCAGCTTCAGTCAATCGATCATGTTTTGTACAAATGTCCGAATAATGAATAGTTTGTTATTCTGGAAACTAGAATCAAAGAGCTACAACTTTAATGTTTTGATAATTTCCAGATTCCTTATAGATTTTGAGATATAAGCTTCCAAAATCAGTTCTACGCATCAGAAATTTCGCGCATTGCTGTCAAAAAACCCATAAGTTAAAAATGATCCGAAACCACTCTGAAACTCACCCGAGGCCCTCGGTACCTCAACCCAATACACTAACAAGTCCTAAAATATCATACAAACTTATCTGAAATCTTAAATCACATAAAACAATGCTAAAACCACAAATCATACCCAATTCAAGCTTAAGGAACTTAAGAATGTTTAACTTCTACATTCAATGCCAAAACCTATCAAATCAATTCCGACTAACCTACAATTTTGCACACAAGTCATAAATGACATAACAGATCTACGAAAAGTTTTAGAATTGGATTCTGACTCCGATATCAAAAAGTCAACTCTTCGGTCAAACTTCCCAAAAATTCAACTTTCGCCATTTCAAGCAAAACTTCACTACGGACTTCCAAACAATTTTCTGGACACACTCCTAAGTCTAAAATTACCATACGGAGCTATTGAAATCATCAAAACCCTATTTCGGGGTAGTTCACACATAATTCACCATCCGATCAATTATTTCAACTTAAGCTTCTAAAACAAGAATTATTCTATCAATTAAATCCTGAATCATGAGAAAACCAAACTTGACCACCCTCGCAAGTCATAATACAAATTTCAAAGCTTCTCGAGACTTTAAGCTACCGAACGGAATGTAAATTCTTAAAACGATAAGTCAGATCGTTATAGAGTCCTCGCATGCCGTAAGTAAGACAACCCATAACTCTGAATAAACTTGAAGGAAAATATAAGGAATATACCAAGTAAGAAACGGTTTAAATCAATGATTTAAACTGGGATCATAAATTAATAACGTTATTTCAACTTGCCAATCCCTAAAACAGAACTTTTGTAGACTTTAGGTTTAGGTTGTTGCTCTTGATGTTGTCTCTCTCTCTCTCTCTCCTCTTCTCGGCGTTTTCTTTCTCGTTGTGAAAAATTGGAGAAATATAAGTGCACACACTGCTTTATCATGATTAAGGCATAGCACCACGAGCTGCTAGAGTAGAACCACCAGTAGCTCCAGTTGGAGAACAGGCACCTGAGACGCCCGTTACTGCCCCTGCACTTCAGGAGACGCTTGCCCGATTCTTGAGCATGTTTGGCACTCTGGCTCGGGCAGGGTTGATACCACTTGCTCTTGCCACATCTCAGGTCGGGGGAGGAGCACAGACTCCCGCCGTCCGTACCCCATAGCCACATGCCCAGTTTGACCATGCCCCAAAGGTTATACCAGTGCATCCAGTTGTCTCAGTTTGACCCAAAATTAGGGCAGTAGTTTCAGAGGGGGAGCAACTCAAGCTTGAGAGGTACAAGAAGTACCACCCTCCCACTTTCAGCGGTTTAGCTTCAGAGGATTCTCATGGTTTTCTTGAGAAATGTCACCGTATACTTCGTATTGTGGGTATTGTGGATTCCAGTGGGGTTTCTTTCAAGGCATTCCAACTTAGAGGAGAGGCCTACCAGTAGTGGCGGGCATACGAGTTGGATAGTCCAGCTGAGGCAGCTTCACTTACTTGGACTCAATTTTCAGATATGTTCTTGAGGGAGTATGTTCCTAAGAGTCTCAAAGATGCATAGAGCGTAGAGTTTGCGCAGATGCTCCAGGGTTCTATGACCGTGTCGGAGTATGCGGTCTGATTCAATAATTTGGCTAGGCATGCACCAGCCTTGGTTGCTACTGTTCGAGAGAGGGTTCACTGATTTATTGAGGGGCTCCACCCTAGTATCAGATTTAGTATGGCCCGAGAGTTGGAGATGGACATCGCATACTAGCAGGTGGTGTCTATTTCTAGAAGATTGGAGGGTATGCGGATCCGGGAGAGAGAAGAGAGGTAAGCTGAGACACCCCGAGATTCTGGTATGTATAACAGTTCTTGTGCCCCATCTATAGCTCGTCAGGTTAGGGATTATGGGAGTCGTCTTATTCATTCAGCATTTCCAGCCACCAGCGGTACTCCGACCATTCCTAGGCCTTAGGATCCTTATTATGCACATCCAGTGTCTAGTGTACCTCCTGTAAGGAGTGCTTCTAGCGGTCAGTCCAGTCGATCAGGCCCGAGCCAGTCACAACAGCCACGTCCTCCGAGAGATTCTTTTAAGTGTGGTGACATTCGTCATATGGTGAGGGATTACTCCAGATTCAGGAGGGGTGCACCTCTACATATTTCGCAGGCTCCACCTATTCCACAGGGCCCTCATGCTTCTCAAGCCATGATTACTGCTCCAGTTGCCACTCCATCTGCACAGCCAGCTAGAGGTGGAGGCCGGACAGGTAGAGGCCACCCTAGAGAGGGAGGCCAGGCAGAATATTATTCTCTTCCCGCTAGGACGGAGGCAGTTGCATCTGATTTTGTTATCACAGGTATTATTATGGTCTGTCATAGAGATGCATCAGTCTTATTTGATTCAAGCTCCACTTATTATTATGTGTCATCTTATTTTTCCCCGTATCTGGGTGTATCCTGTGATTATTTGAGTTCTTATGTTTATGTATCTACACTCGTGGGTGAATCTATTATTGTTGACCGCGTGTATCAGTCGTGTTTGATTGTAATCAGTGGTTTTGAGACCAGAGCTAATTTATTGTGGCTTAGTATGGTGGATTTCAATATTATTTTGGGCATGGACTGGTTGTCGCCCTATCACGCTATTTTTGATTGTTACGCCAAGATGGTGACGTTGGCTATGCTAGGTCTATCGTGGCTAGAGTGGAGAGTTACCTTGGATCATGTTCCTAGCAAGGTTGTTTCATTTCTTAAGGCTAAACGGATGGTTGAGAAGGGGTGTGGTGCGTATCTGGCCTATGTGAGAGATGTTAGTGTTGATACTCCTACCGTGGAGTCAGTTCCTGTAGTAAGGGATTTTCCTGATGTATTTCCAACGGATCTTCCGGGTATGCCACCCGACAGGGATATTGACTTTGGCATTGATTTGTTACTTGGCACTCAGCCCATTTCTATTCCACCATATTGTATGGCCCAACAGAGTTGAAAGATTAAAAGAGCAGTTACAGGAGTTGCTTGATAAGGGCTTCATGTGGCCCAGTGTATCGCCTTGGGGTCCTCCTATATTATTTGTAAAGAATAAGGATGGTTCTATGCGGATGTGTATTGATTACCGCCAGTTGAATAAGGTCACAGTGAAGGAAGAACATGTATCCATTTTCACGTATTGATGACCTATTTGATCAGCTTCAGGGTGCCAGAGTGTTCTCTAAGATCGACTTACGTTCAGTCTATCATCAGTTAAACATTCGGGAGCCAAATATCTCAAAGATCGAGTTCCTTGTGATGTCTTTTGGGCTGACCAACATCCCAGCATCATTTATGCACTTAATGAATAGTGTATTTCAGCCCTATCTTGATTCTTTCATCATTGTGTTTATTGACGACATTCGGGTGTATTTCCAAAGCTGGGAAGTGTTATGAGTAGCACCAGAGGACTGTGCTTCAGACCTTGAGAGAAAAGAAGTTATATGCAAAATTTTCAAAGTGTGAATTCTGGCTTGATTCAGTGGGATTTTTGGGTCATATAGTTTCATGCGAAGGGATCAAGGTAGAGAGTTGGCCCAAACCGTCATCAGCTACTGAGATCCAGAGTTTCCTTAGTTTGGCAGTGTATTATCACCGATTTGTAGAGGGTTTTTCTTCTATTGTTGCACCTATGACTGAATTGACCCAGAAGGGTGCTCCATCCAGGTGGACCGAGGAGTATGAGGAGAGCTTTCAAAAGATCAAGACTGTTTTGACTACAACTCCAGTGTTAGTGTTGCCTAGTGGATCGGTGTCCTATACGGTGTATTATGATGCGTCGCGTGTTAGTCTCGGTGCGGTGTTGATGCAAGACAGTAGGGCGATTGCCTACGCATCCAGATAATTGAAGGTGCATGAGAAGAATTATCTTGTCCATGACCTCGAGTTAACAGCTAATGTTCATGCCTTGAAGATCTGGCAGCACTATTTGTATGGTGTTCTTTGTGAGGTTTTCACCGATCACCGGAGTCTACAACATCTATTTAAATAGAAGGATCTTAACTTACGACAACAGAGATGGTTGGAGTTGCTTAAGGAATATGACATCACCATTCTCTATTATCCCGGGAAGGCCAATGTGGTGGCCGATGCCTTGAGTCACAAGGCGGAGAGTTTGGGCAGTTTAGCATATCCATCAGTAGCAGAGAGGCCTTTAGCCTTGGATGTTAAGGCCTTGGCCAACCGGTTTGTTAGATTGGATGTTTTCGAGCTGAGCCGAGAGTTGGCTTGTGTGGTTTCTCAGTCTTATCTTTATGATCGTATCAGAGAGTGTCAGTATGATGACCCTCATCTGCTTGTCCTTAAGGACACGGTTAAGCACGGTGATTCCAAGGAAGTCACTATTGGAGATGACGGTGTATTACGGATGCAGGGCAGGCTATGTATGCCTAATGTAGATGGTTTGCGTGAGTTGATTCTTCAGGAAGCTCAAAGTTTATGGTACTCCAGTCATCTGGGTGCTGCAAAGATATATCAGGAGTTGAGAAAACACTATTGGTGGAGGCGGATGAAGAAATACATAGTGGAATATGTAGCTCGGTGCCTAAATTGCCAGCAGGTGAAGTATGAGCATCAACGACCGGGTGGATTACTTCAGAAGCTAGAGATTTCTGAATGGAAATGGGAGCGGATCACTATGGATTTCGTTGTTGGGCTCCCACGGACTCAGAGGATCCCAACAATTTCAACACATGGTTTAAACATGATTTATAGATTAATTTCTCTAAATACGTGGAAAATATAAGGATATCAACAAATTATTCAACTACATAGTTCCATGGAATTGACCAAGTCACAATTCCTACGGTGCACGCCCACACGCCCGTCACCTAGCATGTGTGTCACCTCAAAACCAATTACATAGCACATAATCCGGTGTTCCATACCCTCGGGACAAAATTTACAACCCTTACTTACCTCAAACCATGAAATTCTTTATTTTGCAATGCCTTTGCCTCGCGAATCGGTCTCCAAACGTCTCGAATCTAGCCACAAATAATTTGTTTCAGTCAATACCAATTATAAGAATTAATTTCATATGAAAATACAAATATTCCAACAAAATCTGAAATTTCACCAAAACATTTTTCGTGGGACCCACGTCTCGGAACCCGACAAAATTTACGGAATATGGAAACCAATTCAACCACGAGTCCAACCATACAAATTTTACTAAATTCCGACCTCAACTCGACCTACAAATCCCCAAATCTTATTTTCAAATCTCTAGGTCCAAAACCCCGATTAACACCTCAAAAACTTCTAATCTGGTTGGATTATTCAATGATAATTCAATATTATCGAGTATAAATAATCACAAGTGACTTACCTCAATAATTCCCGTGAAAACCTCGCTCAAACATCGCCCAACCCGAGCTTGAAATTCCCAAAAATGGCAAAAGCTCGGAACCCCTCTGTTTTTCTACTGTCCGGGGGTTTTCTCTTCTGCGGAATTTTTAACCACACCTGTGGTCTCGCATATGCGAGAATTCCTTCGTTTCTATGGCTTCATCGCTTATGCGGACAGGAAGTCTGCTCCTGCGGAGTCGCACATGCGACGTTTTCTTCGCTTTTGCGAAGCCGTCTCCCCTTCCCTTTTCCGCTTTTGCGTGCATAGCTTCGTACATGCAACATCGCAGGTGCGGAAATTATTTCACACTTGCGACCACTGCCCCTCTTCATGCTTGGCCGCTTCTGCGATGGGCTGGTGCACACATGCGGCTTCGCACCTGCAATTAGACCTCCGCAGGTGCGAGTAAACAAGATGCAAAATTTCCAACAATGGTTTTAAGTCCGAATTTATCCGTTAGCCATCCAAAACTCATCCGAGGCCCCGTGGACCTCAACAAAATATACTATCAAGTCCCAAAACATCATACGAACTTAGTCGAACCCTCAAATCACCTCAAACAATGCTAAAACCACGAATCATACCCCAATTCAAACTTAATGAAACAAAAAATTTCCAACTTCTACATTTAACGCCAAAACCTATCAAATCAAGTCTGATTGATCTCAAATTGTGTACACAAGTCATAAATGACATAACAGAGGTATTCCAATTTTCAGACTAGGATTTCGTCCCCGATATCCAAAAGTCAACTCTCTGGTCAAACTTCCAAACTTAAATTTCTATTTTAGCCATTTCAAGCCTAATTTAGCTACGGGCTTCCAAATAATTATCCGGACATGCTCCTAAATACAAAATCACCATATAGAGCTATCGGAATCATCAAAACTCTATTACGGGGTGTTTTAAACTTAAGTCGACATCCGATCACTATTTTAACCTAAGCTTTAAACTTTGGAACTAAGTGTTCCAATTCATTCTAAAACATCACCGGACCCGAACCAATCACCCCGGCGAGTCACATAACAACTGTAAAGCATATTGAGCAGTAAATGAGGAAACACGGTTGTAATACTTAAAACAACCGGCCGGGTCGTTCCATTCTCCCCCTCTTAAACAAATGTTCACCCTCGAACGAGTTGAGAATTATACCTGGAGCCTCAAATAAGTGTGGATATTTTCTCCGCATCTCCTGCTCAGTCTCCCAAGTAGCTTCTCCAACTGTCTGGCCTCTCCACTGCACTTTCACTGAAGTTATGTCCTTTGATCTCAACTTTCGAACCTGCAGGTCTAAAATGGCCACCGGCTCCACATCATAAGTCAAATTACCATCTAACTGCACTGTGCTAAATCCAAAACATGCGACGGATCCCCGACACACTTCCAGAGCATAGATACATGAAACACTGGATGAACACTCAATAGACTAGGTGGAAATACAAGTTCATAAGCCACCTCTCTAATCTTCTTAAGCACCTCAGATGACCCAATATACCGAGGGCTCAACTTGCCCTTCTTCCCGAACCTCAACACACCCTTCATGGGCGAAATCTTGAGCATAACCTTCTCCCCCAACCATGTATACAACATCACGGACCCTCCTGTTGGCATAACTATTCTGTCTAGACTACGCCGTGCGAAGCCACTCCTGAATCAATTTAACCTTCTCCAAAGCATACTAAACCAAATCAGTACCAAATAGCCCAGCCTCACCCGGCTAAAACCAACCCATCGAAGACCGACACCGTCTCCCACATAAAGCCTCGTATGGAGCCATCTGAATGCTCGATTGGTAGTTGTTATTGTAAGCAAACTCTGCCAGTGGCAGAAATTGATCCCAAGAACCCCCCAAAACAATGACACAAGTGCGTAGCATATCCTCCAATATCTGAATAGTGCGCTCGAACTGTCCGTCCGTCTGAGGGTGAAATGTTGTACTCAACTGAACCTGCGTGCCTAATTCTCGCTGCACTGCTCTCTAAATCTATAATGTAAACTGCATGCCCTGGTCCGAAATGATGGACACGGGCACCCCGTGTAGGCAAACAATCTCGCGGATATAAATCTCAACCAACCGCTCAGAAGAATAAGTAGTACCAACTGGAATGAAATGCGCAGACTTGGTCAACCGATCTACAATCGCCCAAAAAACATCAATTTTCTCAAAGTTCGTGGGAGCCCAACTACAAAGTCCAGGGTAATACACTCCCACTTCCACTCTGGAATTTCAAGTTTCTGAAGCAATCCGTCCGGTCTCTGATGCTCGTATTTCACTTGTTGATAATTTAAACGCCGAGCTACAAACCCAACTATATATTTCTTCATTCGCCCCCACCAATAGTGTTGCCTTAAATCCTGATACATCTTCGCGGCACTTGGATGAATGGAGTACCACGAACTGTGAGCTTCCTGGAGAACCAACTCACGCAAACCATCTACATTAGGCACACATAGCCTGCCCTACATCCGTAATATACCGTCATCTCCAATAGTGACTTCCTTAGCATCACCGTGCTGAACCGTGTCCTTAAGGACAAGCAGATGGGGGTCATCATACTGACGTTCTCTGATACGATTATAAAGAGAAGACTGAGAAATCACGTAAGCCAAAACTTGACTCGGATCGGAAATATCCAATCTGACAAACTAGTTGGCCAAGTCCTGATCATCCAAGGCTAAAGGCCTCTCTGCTGCCGGTAAGTATGCTAAGTTGCCCAAACTTTTTGCCTTACGACTCAAGGCATCGGCCACCACATTGGCCTTTTCGGAATGATAGAGAATGGTTATGTCATAATCCTTAAGCAACTCCAACCACCTCCGCTGCCGCAAATTAAGATCCTTCTGTTTAAACAGATGTTGTAGACTCCGGTGATCGGTATAAACCTCACAATGGACACAGTACAAATAATGCCGCCAAATCTTCAAGGCATGAACAATAGCTACTAACTCAAGGTCGTGGACCGGATAATTCTTCTCATGTGCCTTTAACTGTCTAGACACATAGGCAGTCACCCTACCGTCTTGCATCAGTACTGCACCGAGACCAATACGCGACGCGTCATAATACACAGTATAAGACCCTGAACCTGTAGGCAACACCAATACTGGGGCTGTAGTAAAAGCCGTCTTAAGCTTCTGAAAGCTCTCTTCACACTCATCCGAACACCTGAACGGAGCACCTTTCTGGGTCAATTTAGTCATAGGCGTCGCAATAGATGAGAAACCCTCCACGAAGTGACGATAATAACCGGCCAAGCCGAGAAAACTCTTAATCTCAGTAACTGAAGATGGCGTGGGCCTACTCTGAACTGCCTCTATTTTTTTGGATCCACCTTAATCCCTTTACGGGACACTATGTATCCCAAGAATGGCACTGAACTATGCCAGAATTCCCACTTAAAGAATTTGGCATATAGTTTCTCCTCTCTCTCAGCCTCTGCAATACAATACCCAAGTAATGTGCATGCTCCTCCTGGCTACGTTAGTACACCAGGATATAATCAATAAATACCACGACAAATGAGTCAAGATACAGCTGGAATACATTATTCATCAAGTGCATAAATGATGCTGGGGCATTGGTTAGCCCAAAGGATATCACAATAAATTCATAGTGACCATAACGAGTCCCGAATGCCGTCTTTAGAATATGTGAATAAATTTTGGAGAATACCATCGCTCCCTGAAGCTGGTCAAATAAGTCATCAATACGCGGCAAAGGATATTTGTTCTTGATTATAACTTTGTCCAGTTGCCTGTAATCGATACACATTTGCATAGTACCATTCTTCTTTTTCACAAATAGAATGAGTGCACCCCAAGGCGCCACATTAGGCCTAATAAATCCCTTATCAAGAATTTCCTGAAATTTTTCTTTCAATTCGTTTAACTCAGCTAGTTCCATACGATAGGCAGGAATAGAAATGGACTGAGTGCCCGACACCAAGTCAATACCAAAATCAATATCCCTGTCCGGTGGCATACCTAACAGGTCTGCAGGAAATACATCCGGAAAGTCTCGCATGACCGGTACTAAATCAATAGTAGGAGTATCTGCATCAACATCTCTCACCGAGGCCAAATATGACAAACACCCCTTCCCAATCATACGTTGGGCTTTCAAATAAGAAATTACCTTGCTGGGAACATAATATAGAGAACCTCTCCATTCGACCTTCGATAACATCGGCATCGCCAACGTCACAGTTTTTACATGACAGTCCAGGATAGCATGACATGGAGACAACCAATCCATACCCAGGATTACATCGAAATCAACCATACTGAGTAATAAAAGATTAATTATAGTCTCCAGTACCCTAATAGTTACCACACAAGACCGATATACACGGTCCACAATAATAGTATCGCCCACCGGCGTAGATACACGAACATGTGAAACTAAGGACTCACGGGACATATCCAGAAAATGAGTAAAGTACGATGATACATACGAATAAGTAGAACCATGGTCAAATAATATAGAAGCTTCCCTATGGCACACTGAGACAATACCTAAGATCACTGCATTTGAAGCAATGGCATTTGGCCTGAAAAAAAAAATAAGGAATTGGGCATGACCGCCACCTGGTCGGCCTCCCCCTCTTGGGCGACCCCTAGCTTACTGAACCCCAACCTGAGCTGGCTAGGCAGGTGGCGAAGTAACTGGTGCTGAATTCATAGTTTGACTCCTCTACTGCACTAGACCTCCTGGGCGACGAGGACACTACCTCCATATATGCCCAAATTCCCCACACTCAAAGAAACTCCCTAGTACTGGTGGTGGTGAGGATTAAATTGGTCCCCGAGAACCAAAATAACAACTAGAAACACCCGGTATAAATGAACCCTGAACTGAAGGAGAAAAGGATGAACTCTGGGCTGGAAGGGCACTAAGAGATGAATGACCCTGATGAGAACTATATGAACCATGGCTGGATGATGCACCACGGTGAATTGGACGACTCGTCTGAGCGTGTCTATAAGGACAACCTGTGTCGTGGTAATACTGACCCCCTGAAGGAACACCGCTGAAACCACTCGATCTACGAGGCCTCTTGGCCTCCCTCTCTCCTCACTCTAGGCTACGGACCACCTCTATCTGCCGAACAATGTCAACCACCTCGTCAAACGTATCACCAGATACCCGCTCCCGAGTCATAAGTTACCGCAAATGGTATGTGAGGCTATCAATGAACCTCATAATCCTCTCCCTATCAGTGGGAACCAACCAAATTATGTGACGAGCCAACTCAGAAAACCTCATCCCGTAGTGAGTCACAGACATGCCATCCTGCCGAAGCTACTCAAACTGTCTGTGCAGCTCCTCCCTGTGAGACTGCAGCACAAACTTCTCCAAAAAGAGAACATAGAACTCTTGCCATGTAAGTGGTACTACATCGACCAGCCTGCATCTCTCATAAGCCTCTCACTATCTAAAGGCAGCCCCAGAAAACAAATAAGTAGTAAATGAGACCCCATTGGTCTCCAGAATACCCGTTGTCTGCAACATCCACTGGCACTTATCCAGAAATCCCTGAGCATCCTCTGACTCAGCACCGCAAAATGATGGAGGTCGAAGCATCCCAAATCTCTCAAGCCTCCTTTGCTCATCATCTGCCATAACGGGGACTACCGGGGCCTGAACAGCTGTAGCCGATTGGGCTGGTAGTGCCCCCGGTATCTGAAGTCCCTGCACTACCTGCACTGGAGTACGGACAACAGGGGCATGAGTACCTCCCCCGATTTAAGAAGTGGCTGGTGCGGCCTGAGCCGAAACCACTTGAGCAAGGCCAGTGCAAATTGTCAATATGTGGGCGAAAGCCTCCTGAAGGCCTCGAATCACAATGGGCACAACTGGTGCCTGAGTTGGTCCCGCCGGCTCAACTATATCTGGAATCGTCTCCTAAGATGGAGCAACCGGTGGTGCTACAGGTGCTTCTCCAACTGATGTACGAACTACACCTCGACCTCTACCTCATCCCCGGCCTATACTACGGCTCGGGCCTCTCGCAGCCCTAACTGGTGGCACTGGTGGATGACCGTCCGATCCGGTAATACATTTTCTCACCATCTGTGAGAAAATAGAATAATAGAAATTTAGTTTTTAGAATCAACAAATTTGCACGATAGAGTACAATAAAGTGAAATTTTCTTAAGCCTCTCGAAGATAAGTATAGACGTCTCCGTACTTATCCGCAAGACTCTACTAAACCTACTCATGACTCGTGAGACCTATGTAACCTAGGGTCTAATACCAACTTATCACGACCTAAAATCCTAACCTGTCATGATGGCGCCTATCTCAATACTATGTAAGCCGACAACATCAATAACCCATAATTTCTTTTAAATACTGAAAATATAATAATTAAATTTAATAGAAAATCCCACAAATACTGGATATAAATACACTCCCAAAATTCAGTGTCACCGAGTACATAATCATCTATACATCACAAGTCTAGAAAATACGGTGTATAATAGTCTGAGATAAAATAAAGTAAACAAGGAGATAGGGAAGGAGAGACAAGGTCTGTGAAACATGACAGCTACCTCTGAATCTCCGAAAAATCAACTGTGCGAAAGAATAAACACCCACTGTATCCGGGATCACCTAGATCTGCACACAAAGTGCAGGGTGTAGTATGAGGACAACCAACTCAGTAAATAACAATAATAAATAAGGACTGAAAGTAGTGACGAGCTTCACAACTAAGTCCAAATACAGTAATTTTCAACATAAAAGGGTAGGCATGCTCCCAAGTTCAACATTTAAAATTTTACAGTAATTTCATATCAACTTTGACTGAAACAGAGGATAATGTCTTTCAGAAATTTCCAAAACAATGATATATGACAGCTGAAATGCATCAATAATGAAATCAATGCACCCTCTGTGACTTATGGAGTAGAAATAATCACAAGTGACTTACCTCAAGAATTCCCGTGAAAACCTCGCTCAAATATTGCCCAACCCGAGCTTGAAATGCCCAAAAATGGCTAAAGCTCGGAACCCCTTTGTTTTTATACTGTCTAGGGGTTTTTGCTTCTGCGGAATTTTTAACGCGAGAATTCCTTCGCTTCTGCGGACAGGAAGTCCACTCCTGCGGAGTCGCACATGCGACGTTTTCTTCGCTTCTGCGAAGCCATCTCCCCTTCCCCTTTTACGCTTTTGCGTGCATAGCTTCGCACTTGCGACCTCGCAGGTGCGGAAATTTCTTCGCACCTGCGACCACTGCCCCTCTTCATGCCTGGACGCTTTTGCGATAGGCTGGTGCGCACATGCGGCTTCGCACCTGCGATCAGACCTCCGCAGGTGCGAGAAAACCAGAAGCAAAATTTCTAATAGTGGTTTTAAGTCTGAATTTATCCATTAGCTATCCGAAACTCACCTGAGGCCCCCGGGACCTCAACCAAACATACTATCAAGTCCCAAAACATCATACGAACTTAGTCGAACCCTCAAATCACTTCAAACAACGCTAAAACCACGAATCATATCCCAATTCAAGCTTAATGAAACTAAATATTTCCAACTTCTACATTCAACGCCGAAACCTATCAAATCATGTCCGATTGACCTTAAATTTTGCACACAAGTCATAATTGACATAACAGAGGTATTCTAATTTTCAGAATCGGATTCTGGCCCCGATATCAAAAAGCCAATTCTCCCGTCAAACTTCCAAACTTAAATTTTTATTTTAGCCATTTCAAGCGTAATTTAGTTACGGGCTTCCAAATAATTTTTCGGACACGCTTCTAAGTCCAATATCACCATATAGAGCTATTGGAATAATCAAAACTCTATTCCGGGGTCGTTTACTCATAAGTCGACATCCGGTCACTATTTTAACCTAAGCTTTAAACCTTGGAACGAAGTGTTCCAATTCATTCCAAAACCTCATCGGACCCGAACCAATCACCCCGGGAAAACAGTGAGTTGAGCAGTAAATGGGAAAAGATGAAGTTGAGCAGTCAATTTATACTGTAAGATATAAATTGAGCAATAAATGGAAAAAAATGATTGTAATACTCAAAATGATCGGTCGGATCATTACAATCTTTTTTTTTTAAGTTGGGCGTTTAATTGATGCACACGCATATCGGGTCCCTCAGTTTGTCAACTAACGTGGTATAGGTATCTGTATCTGATTCTCGGTCCCTCAATTTGTCAGCTAACGTGGTATAGGTATCTGAATCTCATTCTCAGTCCCTATATATACCACTAAAACTAAATGGATGTGGAATCAAAACAAGGCAACAAATCCACCGGAATGACGCCGCCTCCAAACTACGGATCGCGAAGAGGAAGAAATTGCTGCTTCATCTGCCTCGCCATCCTTCTCCTTTTGGGCCTTCTCTTCCTCATCTTGGGCCTCAGCGTTTTTAAAGTCAAAAAGCCTGTCATTACCGTTAACTCCGTTTCTCTACGGGATTTCTCCGGCGACATCCTCCAAGTTCACCTCAATGTCACCCTTCAGGTTGACCTTTCTGTCAAAAATCCCAACCGGGTCGGGTTCAAATACGACTCTACTTCCGCCATCCTGCAGTATAAGGGCCAGGTCGTCGGAGATGTCCCTATTCCGGCCGGCGGGATAGGTTCCCGTGATACGCGTCCCATGAATATTACCCTCACCGTAATGGCCGATCGATTGCTTTCCAATTCCGGTTTGTATTCCGATCTTCTTTCCGGTTCTGGTATGTTACCCCTCACTACTTACGTGAAATTGTCTGGGGTGGTCCGAGTTCTCTTCAAAATTCACGTGAAAACTACAACTTCTTGCGATTTGTACATCGATGTTCTTAACAGGAAGCTCGCCAACCAGACTTGTCATTATAAGACAAAGCTATGATTCTCTCTAGTACCACATTACACGTGTTGATTCGTTTCACTTGTTAGATCTAGTATGTAATTTCTCTAGTACCACATTTGCTATTGTTTTTTCCATTATCTTTGTTTGTAGTCTGTATATTATAGTAAGAAATTGAATAACAGAAGACATATAGAAACGATTGCTTGGTTTAATTTTCCAAGATGTTAGTATGTAGTCCAACTTCTACTGATCTGGTGAGAAAAGTATCTTAGGTCTTTTTCTTAGCGTATATTTTGGCACCAATAACCATATGCTGATGGATGCAGTATTTTTAGTTGGTTTTCTGAAACACAGCTAAAAGATATTGCAGATGGGCTTAGTGATGAGGTAATTGCTGTATCCGACTGCTTGAGACTATTTACTTTGTTGCATTCTTGTTGCTCATCGTTTGATGAGTTCATAATTATGGCAGTTCATGTAAACAATTGCTTGAAACTATTTACTTTGTTGCATTCTTATTGCTCGTCGTTTTGATGAGTTCATAATTATGGCATTTTATATATCCGACTGCTTGAGACTATTTACTTTGTTGCATTCTTATTGCTCATCGTTTGATGAGTTCATAATTGTGGCAGTTTATGTAAATGATTGCCGAGATTATTTCATCTTTTGTTATTTCTCCGAATTTCCTATGAGAGACTTAAAACATTATATAGTGCAATAAATTTAAGTCTATCCAAAACCTCAGCTTCTTTCGGGGTATTTTATAGACAAAATACATATGCGGCCCTTTGTCCCTTTTTTTTCATTTGAACACCTAAACTAAGATATGTTTTTATTTAGAGCCGTCAATATTGACTTGGCCCGTTGTGCCAGCCCAACGTAGCCTGTGATTTAACAGGGCTGGACTAGAATTATTGGAGCCAATTTAAAAACGAGGCTTTTAAGTCCGACCCGAGTAAGCCTGTGACCCGTGAGGCTTGACTAAGGCTGGGTTGGGCTGGCCCGTGGGCCTAATAAAAATACGTATATAAAATATAAAAAGTATATGACACAAAAAATAAGAAGAAGAGTATCCCAAGCTTAAAGTTTATTAAGCTCATCAAATTAAAAGATCAAAGTCTTAAAACGTTAATTAGTTTTAAATTTTTAATTATTCTTAATATTTAACTAATTAATATTGCATACGTATTGTAGATGTAGATGAAAGTGAAGATATTAAGACAACCTTCTCACAAGTGGATTCAAATGTGTTTGATGAAGATGATATGTTGGATATCTCATAAGCGTCATGGACGTTCTCTTGAATAATTTGTTTTGAGTTTTGACTTTTAGTGAATGAAATAAAGTCTTGTCTTTTACTTTTTTAGTATGTATTGTGATATATTGGAACAGTATAAAAAGTTATTAAGTTTTGTGAAATTTTTATAATAAGATTCTTTTAACTTTTAAATATTTATCTTTTTTAGGTTAGAACTTAAATAAAAAATATATAATTATATTTTTAAAAAATGATGGACCGGCACGTGGGGCCCCGCAGCCCATATAGGGTTGGGGTGGGCTGACCATTATAAGGCCCATCAAAATGGTGGGCTAGCCCAGCCCGTCAATTGCTAAAGCCCACGTGGGCTGGGATGGGCTGGGCTGGTCTAGTCCGGCCCCGCCCATATTGACAGCTCTATTCCTATTGAACACTTGAACTCTAGCC
Organism: Nicotiana otophora; assembly: GCA_000715115.1. NCBI lineage: Eukaryota > Viridiplantae > Streptophyta > Magnoliopsida > Solanales > Solanaceae > Nicotiana > Nicotiana otophora. The sequence goes on along the minus strand of AWOL01S0008271.1, from coordinate 137,707 downwards.
AAATTGTGTCTATAAAACACGTCTTCCACAATTATTAACTTCTGTCGGAGGGGCTGCTTCTACAGAATATTTGGCTTGTGCGATTCTAGAGTCAAAATTATCAGTTTCGATCCTAGAAGAAAAGGAAGATATTCCAGACTGAATCTCAGATTGTGCCTAAGAGGAAGTGTTACATCTCGCGTTTTTCGTACGTTAAAGTTTCGTTTTCAGTTAATTGACATAAACTCAGGGATAAGATTATCTTGAGGTTAGCATATTTATGCTATTTATAACAAGCAATAAGTAAGTGCCAGAAGGAAAGGGTACACGAATTAAAGAAAATGAGTTTCGTTGAAGGTTGTCGATTTTGAATAAAATACGGTCCGAGCTATAATACTTGATACTTATGGACTAGTACCATACAAGGTACCATATGACCGTGATAGTATGATATATAAAGTATATTAAAAATGAGTAGAATTTTAAATAATTTGAGATAATTCTTAATTATGCGGGTAATTGATTAATTACCGGGTAACGGAATATTACCCAACTAATTAAGTGGATTATAGGATAAGATTAGAAATCTCCACCCTCACCCCCATGTGTCATCAAGCCCGTAACCAAACAAATGACTCTTGGTCATTTGTGGTTAGGTGGCAACCTAATACCTTAAGATCAAGACACATTTCATTATATTAATTTCAACTTAATACATTTCATTCTAGGATTTTATAATATTTTCATTCTCAAGATACTATAATCAGAGGTTAAGAACGTCGGACATTCTTATAAGTTTTTAACTTTTCATTTTCAAATACTGGAATCAGATTCTAAATGTTATATTAAGCAGCGTGATTCTTCAACCAATCCAACGAAAATTATTAGAACTTTAGCAACGTAAAATTTTGTGATTCTAAGGGAGTACGGTGTAACATTTTCCAAGAACATCATACGGATATTTTCCTACTCTAGGTATGTTTAGACTAAGCCCTTCCTTCATTTTAGCATGATCTCGTAATTACACGAGTTTGATAACGAGGCATAAAGAGAAGTTCATATTCCGGAATTTACGTATATTTTCTTAGTCTTGTAAGTTACAATATTCTCTTTATCGAGACTTTATAATCAATTGAGTATTTTCTTTTTCCAGTCATGAGAGCAGAGAATCTATATATACAGTATTATAGTATTTTCATTACCATCGAGCTATAATCGATGGGCAGGCCCCTATTGGGCAACCTATGATCAGATGGTAAGTTATATACCGAGCCTACTGTGGCCGACGCCTATGAGCGAGCCTAGTTAGCCGAGATACAGAGCCTAGTATGGCCGAGCGCCTATGAGCGAGCCTACTACGGCATAGCAGTTATATATATACCGAGCCTTATAAGGTCGGACAACTATTTTACTTACTATATTGAGAGAGTTGAGTTAGTATCAGCAGGTAAGCATATCTTTAGATTATCATTGACTTCCAGTTGCTTTCAGTTATTATATTATCAGTTCAGTTTCAGCTTTCAGTATTTTGCCTTACATACTCGGTATATTATTTCGTACTGACGTCCCTTTATGGGGGCGTTGCATTTCATGTGTGCAGGTTCATACAGATAGACGGGTAGACCTCCTCAGTAGGTGTTGCCCAAGTTCAGCTTTATCGGTAAGCTCCCCATCCTTCGGAGCTTCCGAGTCTAGAAGTTTTATGTATATATGTAAATAGGTTATGGATAGGTCGGGGCCATGTCTAGATCACAGTATATCTATCAGTAGAGGCATGTAGACATATCCTGTCAGTTAGTGCAGTATGTTGGGCTTGTAGGCCCTGTACGTATATTTTGTTGGCTTGTCAGTTGTAGTAATTTTGACGGCCTTGTCGGCCCGGCTTTATGTTGATATTTAGTCAGCGTTAGTCTCTATTCAGTTTTACATTTTGCATCGCACATTATCTTGTAATGTGGCTCATGGCCAAAGTATGACATTACATGTTCAGAGTCTCTTAGTCGCAAGTGGTATGCAAGGATAGGTGAGGCACTGGGTGCCGGTCTCGTCCCCAGGCTCGGGGCGTGACAGGAAGAGACAGAGACTATTTGGCTAAGGGGCCTATGGAAGGAGATGGCTATAGATCCGCAAGAATATTGTTGGATATGAGAGACAGTAGTATTTTCTGGTTTCTCAGCCTGAGTAGCATCTTGAAGTAACCAGTTTTGTGGTAGAGAAACTTGGCTCCAAGAAATGGGTTTTCGTATTGACCGATGAGATCTTTGTAGATCTATATTAAAAAGAACAGCTTCACATTTACTGGAATACAGTTTGAGCTCCCTTCTATTACTGAAAAATAGAAGTATTGGCTCTTAGTATTTTTGAAATAATAAGCAATCTCCAAGACTCTAAGCAAAAGAAGTATTATCTCGAGCAATTCAAACGAACAATAGATAAGCCTTCTACATCTTCCTCTAGTGTCTTTTCCAATCATCCTCAAGTTGTCAATACCTACAATATTACTGATATCCTCAGTAGATTCCCTTCCCAAAAGTCTAAGGTAGTAATTATCCAAGATCTCCAAACTGAAATAGCATTGCTTAACGAAGAAATTAGAGAAATTAAGGCCAGACAAGAATTAGACCGCCTTGTTCTCCAACAGCTCTCTACCAAACCTGAAGAGCCCAAACTAACTGAAACTAAACCAGTTGAACAAGACGTTTTTATCAACCACCTCTCCATAATTTTCATAAGAAAATGACATATGAGAGTCATCCTAATTGTCAATAAGTCCTTTACCTTGGATATCATTGCCTTATTTGATACAGGTGCATATCTCAACTGCATATAAGAAGGCCTCATTCCAACCAAATTCTTTGAAAACCCCAGAGAAGGTCTTAGAGTTGCTAACGGCAAAAAACTAGGAATTAGCTCCAAACTCTCCAATGTTGAAGTTAGAACCTCCCTAGAAAATTCTCCATTGTCAGCCTCAAGTTCTTCCCTATTAGCAAAAGACCTTACTAATCCAGTTATATTAGATACTCCCTTCATCGAGGAGCTCATACCTTTTATGGTAATAAACAAGAAATTCTAATCGAACGTATAGGAGGTAGAACCCTTCTTCCTTTTGATAGACCTCTGATGACAAAGTTCTTGTATACAATAAAAAGTAAATAAGTGCATATTAGTTTTCTCAAATAAGAAGTAGCGTTCCAAAGGTTACAACAGCAACTTCGAGATTCTTCTCTCCAATCCAAGATAAAAACTTTGGAAACCAAAATCCAAAGAGAACCTTGTGCTGATTTACCTACAGCCTTTTGGAATCGCAAGATTGTTAGGCTCCCTTACGAACCTGACTTTGATGAAAAACCCATCCTCACAAACGCTCGTCCTATCCAGATGAATCACGAGATAACCATTCATTGTCAAAAAGAAATCGATGATCTTCTTGAAAAATGCATCATCTCTCCAAGAAAATTCCCTTGGAGTTGTGCTGCCTTTAGCGTCAATAAAAATACTTAAATGGAACGAGGCGTCCCTCGATTAGTCATCAATTATAAACCTTTGAACAAAGCTCTTCGCTGGATTAGATACCCTATTCCAAACAAAAGGATTTACTTCAACAGCTTTATGTTGCAACTATCCTTTCAAAATTTGATTTAAAATCAGGATTTTGACAAATTTAAATAGATCCCATGGAAAGATATAAAACTACTTTTACGGTACCATTTGGACAATACGAATGGAATGTATTGCCATTTGGTTTAAAAAATGCTCCGTTCGAATTTCAAAGGATAATTAATGTTATTTTTAATCCTTTTTCAAAATTTAGTATTGTTTATATTGATGATGTTTTAGTATTTTCTACTAGCATAGATCATCATTTTCAACACCTAAAGGTTTTCTTTAATGTTATCAAAGAAAATAGATTAGTTTTATCAAAGACTAAATATAATCTTTTTCAAATCAACATCCGATTTCTTGGGCACAATATCCAGCAAGGAACTATTGTCCCTATTCAAAGATTCATATAATATGCTGACAAATTTCCTGACCAATTTTAGATAAAACCCAGCTTCAAAGATTTTCAGGATGTGTTAATTATGTATCAGATTTCATTTCAAGCCTTAGCAATTTATTAAAACCTCTCCATGATAGGTTTAAAAAATCTCCACCTCTGTGGACTTCAGTCCACATCAACGTTATCAAAGAAATCAAATTTAAAGTCAAAGACCTTCCTTCCTTATCTCTCCCTGGTCCTTTTGTATTCAAAATAGTTGAGACTAATGCATCAGACATTGGTTATGGTGGCATTCTAAAGCAGAAAAAAGATGACAATGAGCAAATTATTGCATTTGCATCAAAATATTGGAATAATTCCCAACAAAATTATCCTACAATTAAAAAAGAAATTTTAGCACTTATTTTGTACATTTCTAAATTTCAAGCTGATTTATTAAATCAAAATATTTTGTTAAGAATTGATTATAAAGCTGTGAAATCCGTTTTGTAAGGTGTGCCCTTTACAAGTGATATGAGGGTCTATTTATAGCCAAAAACTAAAAATTACAAAAGTATTTTCTAATATCATCCATGATGTCATTAGGAGTAAGTGTTAGCTGATGTCATGGATGATGCCAGCTGTGATGTCATTGTGCTATCACGCTGATGTAATTTCTGATTAATATCTCAAAACATAAATCAGGGTCTTCTGATGATGATGATGATGAATTTTCAGACGAAGATGCTTGATTTTGTTGACCTGCAATTTGTGTCTTGAGGGAATCAAGAATTTTTTTTATTTGCTAAATAAAATCAAGCCTGCTGCTGGAACCGGCTAGTTGTGCATTTGCAATAGACTTCTGTTGTAAAAATAATATTTCGGCAGCATCTGTTATAGCTAGATACTGCGGATGAGATAGAAACCACTTGTCTACTGCTGGCCATAGGCTTCGGATGAATCCCACATTTTGTTCCATTTGAAGTGGCGTTGGAGGGCTAACCACGCTAGTCCTTTATGTCCTTTCTGGTTTGTGGAAGGAAAGTTTCTGGAGTATATCCATGGAATATAAAATCCGTAGGAAAATTGGAGAAGTATGGGTATTTGCTGCTCACTAGAAAACTTGTGGAAGAAATAATCATATCCTTCTTTTCCTGGTGCTGGGAGGATTTCAGCTCTATGACCATATGCAAGCCACCATTGATGTATAAACCACTGAAGGAATTCAGAGGTTAATTGTTTACTCCATAGGATAAACCATGAATGCTTTCCAAATTGGTTTTGGAAGGTGAAGGCATTCATCCATGTTGCCTGGTAGTCATAATAGTTGTAAAATTGCGGATCAAAAGGCTGAGAAAGTTTTTTGTATTTGGCTGGATGGGTTTCCCACTCTTTTGGTGAGATTATTTTGTTAATCCACAACGTAGTATGTGTGACATATGATTGGGTCTGTTTTTCTTTGTGTGGCTTAAACAAGAAGGATCTGGTATCTGTGAGAATGAACTCATAGTATTTTTGGGTGTGTTTGTGGGTGTTTTGAATAAAATTAGCTGAAGGGCTAAGTATTTTCTTAGCTACCTCTTGGGGGTTGGAATGCCAGAATTCTGGTTCAATCTGAATGAGTGGGTAGACACTTTCATTCTTAATACAAGTGTGTTCCTCGGAGGAAGAGCCTTTGTTTGAAAAAATAGGTTGTGGCACTGGTGAAGAAAGTGCTTGATTGGTTGTGGTTTGGGGGATGTTGGATAGACATCATGTACCTACAATGGGGCTTGTAGCCTCTAATATATTTTGTGTGGTGCTTTTAGCAACCACACGAAGTGGAGAGGCCGTGTGACTTTGGGCCGCCGCGGAGTTGGAAGAAGATGCGTGGCTTTGTGCCGCCACATTGGAATGATAGTTNTGACATATGACTGGGTCTGCTTTTATTTGCGGGGCTTAAACAAACAGGATCTGGTATCTGTGAGAATGAACTCACAATATTTTTGGGTATTTTTGTGGGTGTTTTGAATGAAATAGGTTGAAGGGCTAAGTATTTTCTTAGCTACCTCTTGGGGGTTGGAATGCCAGAATTCTGGTTCAATCTGAATGAGTGGGTAGACACTTTCATTCTTAATACAAGTGTGTTCCTCGGAGGAAGAGCCTTTGTTTGAAAAAATAGGTTGTGGCACTGGTGAAGAAAGTGCTTGATTGGTTGTGGTTTGGGGGATGTTGGATAGACATCATGTACCTACAATGGGGCTTGTAGCCTCTAATATATTTTGTGTGGTGCTTTTAGCAACCACACGAAGTGGAGAGGCCGTGTGACTTTGGGCCGCCGCGGAGTTGGAAGAAGATGCGTGGCTTTGTGCCGCCACATTGGAATGATAGTTTTTATATAATTGCTATTGATCTCTCAGTTGTTTTTTAAATAGGCCAAGTATGGTCATTGATCTTTAATTCCCATGAGTTGGCACCATTGCATGAATTCTTCTTCTGTCCAAGGAGAAGTCATGGTCTGTGCTAGTTGAGTTTGAGCTTGTTGAGATTATTCTTCCTCAACTAGGTTTGACCATCTTTTTGGACTAGAAAGTGGAATGGGTCCTGAACTTTCTATCATATGAACTTGGGGAACTCCTCCCATGGCGTAGTGTAACGATCCGGCCGGTCGTTTTGAGTATTTCAACCTTTTTTCCCCATTTACTGCTCAATTTATGCTTTACATCTGTTATGTGACTTGCCGGGGTGATTGATTCAGGTCCGGTGAGGTTTTGGAATGAATTTGAACACTTAGTTCCAAGGTTTAAAGCTTAAGTTAAAATATTAACTGGATGTCGACTTATGTATAAACGACCCCAGAATAAAGTTTTGATGATTCTAATAGTTCCGTATGGTGATTTTGGATTTAGGAGCATGTCCGGAAAATTATTTGAAAGTACGTAGCTAAATTAGGCTTGAAATGGCTAAAATAAAAATTTAAGTTTGGAAGTTTAACTGGGGAGTTGACTTTTTGATATCAGAGTCGGAATCCAGTTCTGATAATTTTCATAGCTCCGTTATGTCATTTATGACTTGTGTGCCAAATTTGAGGTCAATCGGACTTGATTTGATAGGTTTCGGCGTCGAATGTATAAGTTGGAAATTTTTAGTTTTATTAAGCTTGAATTGGGGTATGATTCATGGTTTTAGCGTTGTTTGATGTGATTTGAGGTTTTGACTTAGTTTGTATGATGTGTTAGGACTTGTTGGTGTATTATTTTGGGGTCCTGGGGGCCTCGGGTATGTTTCGGATCATTTTGGGCTACTTTGGATACTGATTTTCTGATGCCTGGTGTTGTTCTTCGCGTTCGCGAAGAAGGATTTGGCTTCTGGGGGTTTTTTGTTCACGTTCGCGAAGAGACTCTCGCATTCGTGAAGAAGGAAATCTCCGTTGCACAGGTTTGACTTTGGAGGCACATATCTCGCAATCTATAAGGACTTTGGAGATGATACAAAAGTGAAAGTTGTAGTCATTTATGTTTAGTTTTCAGAAAGATAAACCATTTGTTATTTGGATTTGTGTACAAATGGTTATGGTGGATACACTATAAGCTATGGTTAGACTCGTGATTGAATGGGCATTCGAATTTTGTAACTTTTGTCGGGTTCCGAGACGTAGGCCCCACGGGCGATTTATGAGTGCAATTTCGGATTTTGTTGGAAAATTAGTATTTTCATATGGAATTAATTCCAATAATTTGTATTGACTTAATCAAATTAATTGTGTCTAGATATGAGGCTTTTGGAGACCAATTCTCGAGGCAAAGGCATAGCGGAGTAAAGAATTACACGGTTTGAGATAAGTAACACTTCTAAACTTGGTTCTAAGGGTATGAATCCCTGAAGTACGTGTTGTATGAATTGTTTGGAGATGATGCACATGCTAGGTAACGGGCGTGTGGGCGTGCATCATAGGAATTGTGACTTTACTGATTCCGTGGAGTTTCATATTTAAATAAATGTCATTATCCGCATATCCTCCACGTGTTAGAGAAATTGAGCTGAGACTCATATTAAATATCATATTTAGGCTACACGCCGATATATTTTGGGACCCACATGGGTCTTATTTCTATTGAACTATTTGATTAAAATATAATTTTGTACTCAATTACATCTGTCACTTGCATATCATATCTCAGTTTCTATTGTCATTTATTGATACATCATATCATTATGTCGGGTTGATTTTCGTGTCATTGAGAGACCAGATATTCTGAGTGATATTTATGTTTATTTATTTATGCCTGTATTTGGCTATTATAACGCTTGGGCTGAAGGAGCCCCTCCGGAGTCTGCACCCCCATAGTGAGTGCAGTTATATATATATATGGGATGGATCTTCCCTGGACATGGATCTTGCCCGAAGCATTTATATTGAGGGATGGATTTTCCCTGGGTATGGATCTTGCCCGAAGCATTTATATTGAGGGATGGATTTTTCCTGGACATGGATCTTGTCCGAATCATTGATATTTTGGGATGGATATTCCCCTGGGCAGGATTGGCCTTTTACAGTACTAGGCGACTGACTGTCATTTGATGTGTACATATATATGAGGGATGAATCTTTTCAGGGCTGGATTGGCCATATACAGTACTGAGTGATTGAGTATTTTTAGATTGTGAGTACATAAAATATTCACTAAGGTGCATCACATATGGTATGTATATTGGCATGTAGATACAGAGATGTAATATTCATCATATTGTTCATAATTGATCTATATTTACCTGTGTTGAGTGTAACTGTTGAGCTTGAAAGTATGCCTACATTTCTGTACCGTTATTTCTATACTGGACTGTACCTGCGGAGCTCGTCACTACTTTCAGCCCAGAGGTTAGTCTTGTTACTTATTGAGTTGGTTGTACTCATACTACACTCTGCACCTCATGTGCAGATCCAGGTACTTCCGAACACGGCGACTGTTAGATCTCAGAGTGCTATCAGTTGGAGACTATCAAGGTAGTTTCCTGGCGCCCGCTGACCTTGACTCTCTTTCCTTCAGTTATTGTACTATCTTATACTTTCAGACAGTGTTTTATCAGTCAGACTTTGTATTCATATTAGATGCTCATGTACCAGTGACACCGAATTTTGGGACTGTTTATATCTATATTTGTGAGATTTCTTCCGCTAAATTTAAATATTATGTTTTCAAATTTAAAAGATATGGTATTTTATTGAGATTGTCGGCTTGCCTAGTATTGAGATAGGAGCCATCATGACATGTGAGATTTTGGGTCGTGACAAGTTGGTATCAGAGCCTAGGTTACACAGGTCTCATGAGTCATGAACAGGTTTAGTAGAGTCTTGCGAATCGGTACGGAGATGTCTGTACTTATCTTCGAGAGGCTTCCGAACCCTTAGGTAATTTTACTTTCTTGTATTCTATCATGCGACATTGATTCAGCTTAAAACATAACTCTTTGAATCTCTTCCACGCATTCGTGTGCGCATGTGAGCGCTCGGTATCGTCTGTGCATCGTCGTCTTGTGATTCCATGAATGAGGTTCGAGATGAGTATTCTATGTTTTAGTGATGGGCCACTCTGGAGGACTTGAGGCCAGGGTTAGACCGTGGCTTAAGCTCGATAGTTGTGGTTGTGAGAACTTGTGCGATTGGACTTATGCGTTCGGTAATATCCCTATAAGTGGAATTTGTGTCTCGATGAGTGGTTGAATGACTATATGATAAGTATGATGTGAATGCGGGATGTGTTCAGATGGGTTGAATGAGACAAATAAAGTTTACTTATGACTCAAGAGTTTCATATTGGGTACTTGATTCCTGTTTTGATGTGACGTACGGTCTTGAGTTGTGTGTGCGCTGAGGGATCTGTCATGAAAATTTAATTGTAGAGCGAAGTAGATTTTCATGTCTTGTTGATGAGTTAAAACTCAGAAATATTAAGTGATTCGGTAGTAATTGTGGTTGCGAAAGGGTATAGCAAGATGCCAATTTGAGGCTAAGCAGGTGGGTTATCTCCTGTGGAGTAATCTATGTATGTGTGTTTCTTATAATGTCGAGTGGAGGATTTCTTTTCTCCCAGCGGGGTATATGTGTTGAGATTTGAGTTTGGATTAGCTGAGAAAGTTGACTTGACAGTCACGGGGATGAAGACGAACTTAGTAGATGATTTGAGGTATTTTATGGTTTGTGTTACCTAAGCTTGTGAAGAATTTTCGTGGAATTGACTGCGGGATTATGACAATAGTAGAGTATGGGTATGGTGAGTTATCAGATGTTTTGTTATATGGCTTTGAGGCAAGTGGGATAGTCTGCTATCTACGATTTGATTGCACGCTTATGTGCGATATTGGTTTTGGTCCGAGGCATACCTGTTGATTAGTTATGACTTACAGAGGTTGAGATTGGGGTTGACTCGAGTAAGAAAATTTCTTGAATGCAGGTTATATTTCACTTTATGAAAATATGAAGAAAAAAAATCATGAAATAATTAAATTGTTATTTTGAAGGATGTAGTGCGCACGAAGTATGAATTTGATTGGTGGTGTTAAGGCGGGATTATTTCTTTGGGGGCTGTTGTGCTAATGGGGCTTGTGTCGTTCGGCCCGTTTGGGAGGTGCAATTTAGATTTGAGCATAATGGGTGACTTTCGAAAGGGTTCTAATGGATTCAAAATGTATATGTGTCAATTGAAAATTTTTTGGAATTTGTATATCGCTAGAATCGGTTATTTACATTGGATGGTTTCAGGACTTGCGGTAATTATTTATGACTATGGATTCTATATTTCAGTATAAAAAGGAAAGAGAAACAATTTTAAAATTCACATAAGGTCCTTCGGAGTGGATGTGTGGGTTGTGGTACTTAAGAAGAATACAGTGGCTTATGGGCTTTAGGGCGGTATGGTTTTACGTTAGGATGTCTTGTAGTGAGCTTTGGGGTAAGGATCGTAGTGTTATAACAAGGAGAAGTGTCAACTTGAGGGTAATTATGATGTGGTGAGGCTCTGCAGATATTTTGGTGGCAATATTCTTGGATTTGGTGACTTGCGTGGCTTGGTCGAGTTAGAGGAATTTAGTTCTGATAGCTTGATTAGGTGCAAATGGATTTCAAAGTGTTCTTGATAGTTTCTACCATGGTTTGAACTGGATATTTTCTACCGGTGTGGGGAACATGTTGTGTATTGTGATTTTCTTCTGGAAGGAAGCAAGAGGAAGGTTTCTAAATGACCGGGTATGTAATTTGCTAGTTACCAGAGTTAATAACGAGATTCTTGTGCTTGTCACATGATGGCATGATAGATGTGGTGTGCTGTGCGGGATTAAGATTTACATGTACAAGGTGGCAGTTTATTCTTGAAGGGAAGGTCACGAATTCTAGACAGAATGATCAGTTTCAAATATTTAGATTAATGTTATAACTGCTCGGTAATCCCTGAGAAGGGTGCGTATTTCAGAAGGCGCGTTGTGTTTTGACTTACGGATGTTCATCGGTATTGTAGTACTTACCTGGGTGATAGGCTGCTAATATTCCAATTATCGCTATGCGACACGGAATAATTATGGAATTATTCCTAGTGGGATGATCGTGCATGAAATATGTGTTAGTCATTCGAGTGCTAGAGTTGGGATCAATTACGGTGATTCATGTGTTCTATGAATTTGGAGACAGGGAGCTATGAGAAGCATATTGTTTCAGGGTGGCGGCCTGTTTGAGGTGAGTGTTTTCATTTAAACTCAATAGAGGCACTAATTATGATAATTATATGTGATAGCTATGCACTATGAGTGCGCATATATGTATGGTTTGAGCCCATGTGGGGGCGTTAGAGCAAGTATTCATACTCAGAAGAATTCCTAGGTTATGATATGTCTAGAGTTGACTTTTAAGTGTAAAGTTATAACGTTTCACGTATTCGTACCTTTGTCGAAAACTATCTGGACTACACTTGAGGTTACAAAGAGACTAATTCCCTGAATAAATTGGGTAGTTACTATTTATGTGTTAACTTGCCGATTTGAGTGGTGATAGCACACTTTGCACCTGCCTACTCTATGGCGTGTTATTTATACCAGCCCAGGAGCATGAGAATCTTAATTCATTTATCATATACATGTGTACTTATTTGATTGCTCTTGTATGATATGCTTGGACTGGAGGCTTGTGGAAATGCCATGCGGATTATATTATTGGCACGTGAGTTGTCCGTGCAGATCCATATACCGATATTATTGGCACGTGAGTTGTAGTGGGTCCAGATATTGATACTATAGTACGTGAGTTGTTTGTGCGAGTGATGTTAATGTGAGCTTTAGAAGAGCTGGTTACTGTTATTAAATTTGTGTGTCTTGGTTCTACTATATATAATGAGCTTATAGCATTGCAGTTGTGGTGGTGCTTGTTAAACTTGCAATACAGTTCTCTTCTTTGAGACATTTTCCATTTTTGGGTACACGAGTTGCGCAGTTGTGGCTTGAGTTATATTGGTATGGCATGTCTGTGGGATAGTTGTATTTAATAAGATAAGGTCATTGGGCCTAGAATGTGTACTATCGGATTTGGTTACGGTATATTTGGGAGGATGACATCAAAAGTCGGCTTAGAAAATAATTATGGTTCGGGTTGGGGCGAGAGAGCTCCATGTCTTGTTGATATAATAAGTGGTTATGAGATTCCGCATGTTTCTTTTAATATCAGCAGTGTACGAAGGTTTTGGAGCGAGGTTTGGCTTGATATGGGGTTTAATGCTATTACCGGATTAGTTTGGAGTAGTTACTATGATCCGGAATGATGCTGCAAGCATGCAAGTTGTGTAGTATGTTACGAAATAATATCTGGGGCTATGGTTATGGCTTAATACAGTTTGTTCAGACTCATACAATGTGTAGATGTGAGATTCGGGTGTTGAAAAGAAATTCTGAATGTTGAAAATTGAATTCCAAGATTTATGGGCTAATGTTGAAATAATGATCTTCAGTTACATGGTATTGTCAGGCCTATATGGAATAGGGTGGCGTGGATCACCCCGGAGTGTGTGCGTGGCAAGATGGAATAGTGATGTGATGGTTGGAAACAACTCTTGGCACGTTCGAGGACGAACGTATGTTTAAGTGGGGGAGACTGTAACGACACGGCCGGTCATTTTGAGTATTTCATCTTCGTTCCCCATTTACCGCTCAATTTGTGCTTTATAGCTGTTATGCGACTTGCCGGTGTGATTGGTTCGGGTCCTGTGAGGTTTTGGAATGAATTTGAACACTTAGTTCCAAGGTTTAAAGCTTAAGTTAAAATAGTAATCGGATGTCGACTTATGTGTAAACAACCCAGGAATAAAGTTTTGATGATTCCAATAGCTTCGTATGGTGATTTTGAACTTAGGAGCATGTCCGGAAAATTATTTGAAAGTTCGTAGCTAAATTAGGCTTGAAATAGCTAACATAGAAATTTAAATTTGGAAGTATGACCGGGGAGTTGACTTTTTGATATCGGAGTCGGAATTCAGTTCTGGAAATTTTTATAGCTCAGTTATGTCATTTATGACTTGTGTGCAAAATTTGAGCTCAATCAGACTTGATCTGATAGGTTTCGGCATCGAATGTAGAAGTTGGAAATTTTTAGTTTCATTAAGCTTGAATTAATGTATGATTCGTGGTTTTAGCATTGTTTGATGTGATTTGAGGTTTCGACTTAGTTCGTATGATGTGTTAGGATTTGTTGGTATATTTGGTTGGGGTCCCGGGGGCCTCGGGTGTGTTTCGGATCATTTTTTTGGCTACTTTTAATGCTGATTTTCTGATGTCTGGTGTTGTTCTTCATGTTCGCGGGGAGCCTCTTGCATTCGCGAAGAAGGATTTGGCTTCTGGGATTTTGTTCTTCGCGTTCGCAAAGAAGGAAATCTATGTTGCACAGGTCTAACTTTGAAGGCTCATATCTCACAATCTATAAGAAATTTGGAGATGATCTAAAAAATGAAAGTTGTAGTCCTTTGTGTCTAGTTTTCAAAAAGGTAAACCATTTATCATTTGTTATTTGTGTACAAAAGGTTATGGTGGATACACTATAGGCTATCTGGGAAGAATTTGGAAATCTCTGTTGCACAGGGATGACTTTGAAAGTTTATATTTCGCAATATATAAGGAATTGGAGATAAGAAACATATGAAAATTATATCTCTTGGTGTCTATTATTCAGAAATTTAAACCATTTGTTATTTGGAGTTGTGTACAAAACGTTATGACCATTATACTAGAGACTATCTGAGAAGAGTTTGGAAATCGCGGTTGAGGAATTTGTTCATTGCGAACGCGAGGGGTGGGTCGCGAACGTGAAGAACAAATCCCTGGGCAGCAGAATAAAATCCAAATTTGTCTCATTCTTCCTAACTCAATTTTGGTTAAAATACATGAATATATTGTTAATTTTATCATGAAATTAGTGAATTGGGTTGAAAATGGTATAAATTTTCTATACCTTAAATTGAGGATTTGGAGGTCAATTCGTTGTCGGAATTTGGTAAAATTGGTATGGTTAGACTTGTGGTTGAATGGCCTTTCGGATTTTATAACTTTTGTCATGTTCCGAGACGTGATCTCCACGGGCGATGTTTGAGTGCAATTTCGGATTTTGTTGGAAAATTGGTATTTTCATATGGAATTAATTCCAATAATTTGTATTGACTGAATCAAATTAATTGTGGCTAGATACGAGGCTTTCGGAGACCAATTCACGAGGCAAAGGCATAGCGGAGTAAAGAATTACACGGTTTGAGGTAAGTAACACTTCTAAAGTTGGTTCTGAGGGTATGAATCCCTGAAGTATGTGTTGTATGAATTGTTTGGAGATGACGCAGATGCTAGGTGACGGGCGTATGGGCGTGCATCATAGGAATTGTGACTTTACTCATTCCATGGAGTTGCATAATTAAATAAATATCATTATCCGCATATCCTCCATGTGTTAGAGAAATTAAGTTGACACTCATATTAAATATCATGTTTAGACTACACGCCGATATATTTTAGGACCCACATGGGTTTTATTGCTATTGAACTATTTGATTAAAATATAATTTTGTACTAAATCACATCTGTCACTTGCATATCATATCTCAGTTTCTGTTGTCATTTATTGATACATCATATCATTATGTGGGGTTGATTTTCGTGTCATTGAGATCCCAAGAGATTGGAGATTCTGAATGATATTTATGTTTATTTATTTATGCCTGGATTTGGCTATTATAGCGCTTGGGCTGAAGGAGCCCCTCCGGAGTCTGCACCCCCACAGTGAGCGCAATTATATATATA
>AWOL01S0008271.1:95626-109694 GCA_000715115.1 Nicotiana otophora | reverse complement strand
TATATATATATATATATATATATATTGAGCTGAAAGCAATAGGTTTGATTGAACCTACAGAACCCTATATTTGTCTCTCCTAAAGATAGAAAATGGACGGTTTAGAACAAACCAAGGTGGGTGAAAAATAGGTCAAAGAATAAGGTATGACTCATTCAGTTCTAAGTTGGCTAGGGTCAAGATTGATCAAATAATAGGTCATGAATCATTTGTCCAACGTCACACCATCTTCTCTTTATTTTGCTATTGTTTGGAAAAACAAAATGTGAAAGGCAATGTATACTACTTAGATTATTAGTATAAGTTCTTCCATATTTACGTAATCCATAAGTTTTAAATTTTATTTTAGGCCAAATACATATACAGTCGCTTAAAATTGACTCTAATTTTCATTTAGACACTCTAACCGGCACCTGTAACTATTGAAAATTCCAACATTAACAAAATTGTGCCTATTGAGCACCAAAGACAATATGTATATATAAGTGGCGCGTGACGACAATTGCTTCCAATGTGGCAAATCAGACAACAAATAAATGATAGCCACATGGAAGTTTAAAAAAAGCTCTTTCTCCACATTGTATACCCTTCCCCGCCGTTCATCTATCTTCTTCGTTGCTTTCCTTTCACTCTTCTGCTTTTACCTTTTCTTCTTTCTTTCTCTTCTTCATTTCATTTTCCCCCTCTCTTCTTCTAAATCTCTGTCCAAAACCTACAGCTTTACCTACTTTCTTTTGTCTTCTAAAATTTATTTCACATCACAGAACACTTGTTATCCATTTTCTTCACCTAATCACCTTCATTCATCACTCGGTACTTATTTTCGATATCCATTCGGTACAAAATTAAGGTCATCTACGGCAATGGAATCTTTAAATTCTTGTTGTATTTAATTCAATAATCTGATGTCACAATATAGAGAGTACAAGGGCCACTATTGTGGAGTGTTTGGATAGCCAAGAATGGAGAATGAAGTGGGCGCCATTGATGGATGGTGTTTTTTTAATCTTCAGTATTTAAAAGAGAAATTTTATTGGTGGTGAGATGATGATAGTAATACTAAATAATATCTGTAAATACCACGACGAAGAATTACAAATTCACTGTAAGGCATCTAAAACTACTATGAATACTTGAAATTAATGTAAAGAATAAATATTTCATAGGATGGGAAATAACTGGTGTGGTTCCACTTGACATAGTTGACTTGGACGCTGGTGTAAAAAGTTGGTTGAAGGTGTCGTTTTGGAGTTGATTAGTCTGCCGGTGTAAAAAGCTGGTTAAAGATGGTGGTGAATGGATAAAGGTGCATCGCTGAATATGAAATGAGTGGTCTTCAATTTGTGTAAAGGTTGTTAGAGCTAAACCATACAAGTTGAGATCAAGATGAATGTTACTTTGCTAGCTGACAGTACTTGTCTGCAATGGCTCCGATGAGGTGATGTGTGATTTTTCCGGCGATGGTTGAGGTGGCTTGGAGATTTCCAGATACAAAAAGGTAAGGTGGTGATATTGTTTTAAAAAGTGATCTTTAGGAAAATAAAGAAAGATATGTTTTTGGATCAATTCACACGCGTGCAAGAAATGTGAAATGCACTCTTTTTGCCATGTCAGCCTATTGTGTTCAATTGGCACAATCTTGTTAGGGTTGGAGTACTCTTTTTGCCATGTCAGCCTATTATGTTCAATTGGCACAATCTTGTTAGGGTTGGAGTGCTCAATAAGTAAAGTTCCTAAATGAAAATTAGAGTCAACTTTAAAGGGCTGCCTATGTATTTGGCTTTTATTTTATATGCTTGGACCAGTTTAGGTTACATTTTGACTCGTTGGATTATAATATTTGACTAATTTTGACTAATGTTTAATGGCATTTCAGATTCACCCAGTTGGATCAAAGTTTATTTTGACTAATCTATATTATATTAAAAGTACGAAGGCACTTAACGAAATGTTGTTCGCCTTTTTTGTCCTTTTAAAATAGAGTTCACATTGGATAAAATAATCATTTCATTAATTTTCTAATATATAAGCTCATTAACAACTATTAAGCTCGTTAATTATTTTCCTAATATATAAAACTTAAAATTTTCAGTTCCTTTAATTATGGAATGTCAAATAATTTCAACTAAAAGTAGGAAATTTTCGTACTAGAAAAGTTTCGTGGAGTACTAAATTTCTCCTTGCACTTAAATTAAAACTAGAAATGTTTTGGTTAGGACTAATATATTTTCTTTAGGTTTAGGGAGATTTTTCAGTTACGAAAATTTTGATAGATTAATTCTTTATAAAAATAATAGGTAACATCGAGCACTTTGCACACACAATTTTATCTCATATAAATTCTTTTCTATTTCAAATTATATACCCGAGTACTTCAATGAAAGAGGCTAAAATTTTATACTTTGATCATCAAATTAAGGATTCTCATGTTCTCTTTCTCTGAGCAAAATTCTTTTGTATTAGTAGTTGAATTTTCCTTCACGTATTTGTATTAATAGTTGAATTGAATTAATATATCTGTATTAATAGTTAAATTTTGCATTCACATGTTCAATTAATACATTTTTATTTTGGCGTTCTTAGATGAATGACTGTACTCTTTATCTTAAAAACTTTTGTACCGGCTTTTCAAAAGTCTTTTGTTAACATATAAGTTTTTGTTTCATGCATTGTGCTTTCATTTCTGACTTAATGTATAAATTTTGTACTAAGTTGTTTGGATTAAGCATTTAATCTAAGTCTTTATCCCTTTTAATTTATGTCATTAATTGTAAGTATTATATTTTTATCTTGAACACAATTTAATTCGTTCTTGAAAAGTGTCAGGTTCATTTAATTTCATGTAAGAAAAGAACCATCCTTACTTCCCTGTAAAATTATTCTAATGTGAATTTGGCTTCTAATTTAAGAATATTATAACTAAAAAATAATTATTTATGGATAATGTCACGACCCAAAATCTCACATGTCGTGATGGCGCCTATCTCAATACTAGGCAAGCCGAAAATCTCAATAAACCACCATATCTTTTAAATTTGAAAATAAAATAATTAAATTCAGCAGAAGAAATCTCACAATTTTAAATATAACACTCCCACAACCCGGTGACACTGAGTACATGAGCATCTAAATGAATACAAAGTCTGACTGATAAAAATCACTGTCTAAAATATAGAACAGTACAAAACAAGAAGAAAATCAAGTATACGGTCTTCAAGCAGCTACCTTGATAGTCTCCCACAGAAATAACTTTGAATTCTAGCAGTCATCATATCCGGGAGCACCTGGATCTGCACACGAGATGCAGAGTGTAGTATGAGTACAACTAACTTATTAAGTAACAAGACTAACCTCTAGGGTGAAAGCAATGACGAGCTCTGCAGGTACAGTCTAGTATAAATAATGGTACAAAATGTATGCATGCTTTCAAATTTAACAGTTAAACTTAGTACAAGTGAAATAGTCAATACTACATGATATGAAGAATATGACAAACAGTAGAAAGACCTCATGTAAATACTGGTCACAAATTATCCGGTCACTCGGTACTGTTTATGGCCAATCCAGCCCAGGGTATTCCAACCCGTATATAAATACGCATCGACTGACAGTCAGTCACCCAGTACCGTATAAGGCCAATCTAGCCCTGGAATAATTTATTCCCAAATATAAATGATACGTACAAGATCCATGTCGAGGTAAACTCATTACAGTACAAATAAGTAATGCAAGTCCATGCCCTAGAAAATTCATCCCGAATATACATAATCATATACGCTCACTGGGGGCGTGTACAGACTCCGGAGGGGCTCCTTCAGCCCAAGCGCTATATAAAGCCAATATGGCCTACTACAGGCGGGCAACCCCGATCCGTATAATAATAAAACCTATAAGGCCTGCTGCAGGCGGGCAATCCCGATCCATAAAATAGTAAAGCCTATAAGGCCTGCTGCAGGCAGGCAACCCCGATCCATAAAATAGTAAAGCTTATAAGGCCTGCTGTAGACGGGCAACCCCGATCCATATAATAATAATGTATAAAGCCATTATGGCATGCTGCGTCGCGTAGCTCAATCCCATAAATATCCTCACAACAGACAAATATTATTGAGTGTGAAATGTATATTTTTGAACAATTAATTCAACATCAACACGACCCCATAGGTCCTAAAATATTAGCACCTAGTCTAAACATAATCTTTAATAGGAGCCTCAACTCAGTTTCTCTAACACGTGGAGAATGTTCAGATAATAACATGATTCATTAATCTTACAACTGCACAGGATTTATTCAAGACACAATTTATATGGTGCACGTCCACATGCTCGTCACTTATCGTGTGTGTTACCTCCAAACAATTTATATCATACCAAATTCGGGGATTCATACCCTCAGAACCAAGTTTAGAAGTGTTACTTACCTCAAAGAGTGTAATTCTTTACTCCGCTAGGCCCTTGCCTCGTGAATTTATCTCTAAATGCCTCGAATATAGCCACAAATTATTCGATTCAGTCAATAAAATTTATTGAAATTAATTCCATAATAAAATACTAATTTTCCAACAAAATCCAAAATTTAGCTCAAATATTACCCGTGGGGCCCACGTCTAGGAATCCGACGAAACTCACAAAATCCGACAACCCATCCAATTACAAGTTCAACCATACTAATTTCACTCAAATCCGACTCCGAATCGGTGTTCAAATCTCAAAAATTTATTTTTATGAAATTATAAAAATTCCTCCGATTTCTCTTGAAAAATCAATAATCTAATGCCGAAAACGAAGATTAATTCCTGGAATATAATCACAAGGGAGTCAAGAACACTTACCCCAAGTTGTGTGAAAAATTTTCTCTCCAAAGTCGCCCAATCCGAGCTCCAAAATCTGAAAATGAAGAAAAAAATTAAAACCCACGATTTTATCTTCTGTCCAGTCATTTACTCTTCGCGATCGCAAAGCACAAAAATTTCCGGCCCAAATTTGCCTTTCGCAATCGCGAAGAATAAATTCTCAGTATTTCAGACAGCCTCTAGTATAATGGTCATAACATTTTGTAATAATTGCCAAATTACAATTGGTTTAACTTTCTGAAAACTAGACACCAATGGATATAATTTTCATTTGTGGCTTATCTCACAATTCCTTATAGATTACGAGATATAAGCTTCCATAGTCAGCCCTGTGCAATAGAGAATTTCAAAACTCTTCCTAGACAGCCTATAGTGTATCCATCATAACCTTTTGTACACAACTCTAAATGACAAATGTTTTACCTTTCTGAAAAACTAGATACAAAGGGCTACAACTTTTATTTTTAGATCATCTCCAAATTCTTTATAGATTGCGAGATATAAGCTTCCAAAGTTGGGTTAGTGCAACAGAGGTTTATTCTACGCGATCGCGAAATAACTTCCGTGATCGCGCGATTCAAAAGGCCCCAAAATGGTGTTTACTCTTCGTGAACGCGACCTGATGTTCGCGATCGCGATTCACACCTCTGTGGACAAAAATCAACAATTTAAAATGCCCTAGAAATGGTCCGAAACCACCCCGAAACTCACCCGAGCCCCTCGGGACCTCAACCAAAAATACCAACAAGTCCTAAAACATCATACGAACTTAGTCGAAGCCTTAATTCACATTAAACAACACTAAAAACATGAATCACACATAGATTCAAGCCTAATGAACTTTGAAACTTCCAATTTCTACAAACGACGTCGGAACCTATCAAATCATGTCCGATTGACCTCAAATTTTGCACATAAGTCATAAATTACATAACGGAGGTATTCAAATTTTCAGAATCGGATTCCGACCCCGATATCAAAAAGTCAACCCCCCGGTCAAACTTTCCAAATATTCAACTTTCGTCATTTCAAGCCTAATTCCTCTACCGACCTCCAAATAATTTTTCGGATACGCTCATAAGTCCAAAATCACCATACGAAGCTATTGAAATCATCAAAATTCAAATCCGAGGTCATTTACATATAAGTCCACATCCGGTCAACTTTTCTAACTTAAAATTTTTAATTATGAGACTAAGTGTCTCATTTCACTCTGAATTCCCTCCGGACACGAACCAACTAACCCGGTAAGTCTTAAAATGACTAAAAAGCATAAATTGAGTAGTAAATGGGGGAACGGGTCTGTAATACTCATAACGACCGACCGTGACATTACATTCTCCCACACTTAGACATACGTTTGTCCTCGAATGTGCCAAGAGTCCAAGCCATCAAATCACTGTTCCATCTTACCACGCACGTACCCGGGGATGACCCCACGCCACCCTATTCGGTGTAAATTGTATAGGCCTGACAACATATCATAATTGAAAATCATTACTTTAATCTTAGCCCATAAACCTTGGAATTCAATTTTCAACATTCAGAAAACCTGAATCTCACACTATACGCTGTATGAGTTTGAACAAGCTGTATCAAGCCATAACCATAAGCCCCCATATAATCACTTAACATACTACACAACTCGCAACCTTGTACCCCAAAATGGAAAATGTCTCAAAGTAGAGAACGTATTGTAAGTTCAACAAGCACCACCACAATTGTAATGCTATAAGCTCATTATATATAGTAGAACCAATACACACAAGTTTAATAACAGTAATCAGCTATTCTAGAGCTCACATTAACATCACTCGCACGAACAACTCACGTGCTATAGTATTAATATCTAAACCTGCATGGACAACTCACGTGCCAATAATATCAATAATTTAAATATCAACAGTCTATCAACCAGGAGAGTACCGTATTACCAATGAACATCTGTAAATCAAAACACATTTCTCTTTTCGACCGCACACCCTTCTCAAGGATTACCGAGCAACTATAACATTCATCTAAATATATAACACTGACCATTTCGTTCAGAATTTGTGATCTTCCTTTCAAGAATGAACTGTCACCTCATACATATAAAACTAAATTCCTCCCAACACACCACATCTATCACGTGAAAAGCACGAAAATCTCATTATAAACTCTGAGTCACCAGCAAATTACATACCCTAGTAGTTGGAAACTTTTCTCTTGCTTCTTTCCAGGAGAAAATCACAATGCACAATACGTTTCCCACACCAGTAGAAAATATCTGATTCAAACCATAGTAGAAACCATTAAGAATATTTTGAAATCTATTTTTACCTAATCAAGCTATCAGAACTAATTTCCTCTATCTCGTCCAAGCCACGCTGGTCACCAAAACCCAAAAATATTGCCACCAAAATATTTATAAAGCTTCCACATAATTATTACCCAAAAGAAATGAGCATGTCATTACCATACTGGTCTAGCCTACTACCCAATGGTCCTATTTTCTTAGAGGTTCTCCTGAATTACCCTCAAGTTGATGTTTCTCCTTTTCAGAATACTACTACCCTTACCCAAAGCTCACTATAAGACATCCCAACATAAAACCACACCGTCCTAAGGTCTATAAGCCATTGTATTCTTCTTAAGCACCACAAAAATATCACAACCGTAACACTCACTCTGAAAATACCTTATGTGAATTTAAAATTATTTCTCTTTACTTTCTTATATTAAAAATATAGAATCCATAGTCATACATAATTACCGCAAGTTCCAATACCATCCAATGTAAATAACCGATTATAGCGATATACGAATTCGATTTTTTTTAGTTGCCACATATACATTTTGAATCCATTATAACCCTTTCGAAAGTCACCCACTATGCTCAAATCTAAATTGCACCGCCCGAACGGGACAAAAGACACAAGCCCCCAAAGAAGTAACTTTGCCTTAATACCACCAATCAAATTCATACTCCGTGCGCACTACATCCTTCAAAATAACAATTTAATCGTTTCATGATTTTTCATAAAGTGCAATATAACCCGCATTCCAGAAATTTTCTTACTCAAATCATCCCCGATCTCAACCTCTGCAAGTCATAACTAATCCACAAGTGTACCTCGGAACGAAACCAATACCGCACATAATCGCGCAATCCAATCGTAGATAGCAGACTCCCCCACTTGGCCCAAGGCCATATAACAAAACATTTGATATCTCACCATACCCAGATAATATCTAAATTGACCATACTAAGCAATAAAAGACCAACTCTGGTCTCGTCCCCCAATAATTTCCACACACGATCGATACACCCGGTACACAATTATAGTATCGCCCATCAGCTTAGATATATGAACAGGTGAAACTAAGGACTCACGAGGCATATCCAGAAAATGAAAAAAAGTATGATGAAACATACGAATATTTGAAACCAGGGTCAAATAATATAGATGCCTCCCTGTGGCACACTGAGACAATACATGTGATCTGGCAGGAAAAGCATAGAATCGGCCCTGACCGCCACCGGATCGGCCTCCCCATCTTGGGCGACCCCTAGCTGACTGAGCTCCACCCTGAGCTGGCTGAGCGGGTAGTGGAGCAACTGGTGTAGAAGTAGCAGCATGACTCCTCTGCTGAACTGGACCTCGCATACGGTGGGGACAATATTTCCTCATATGACCCAGCTCTCCGCACTCATAGCACTCAATCTCGAAGAATGGTGGCGAGTTCTGACATGGACCTTGGGAACCAGAAGGACCTGGTACATATGATCCTTGAACTGAAGGTGCACAGAGCGTACTCGGGGCCGGAAGTGCACTAAGAGATGACTGAGTCTGATGAGAACTATATGAACCATGGCTGGATGATGCACCATGGTGAACTGGACGACCCATGTTGTGGTAGAACTGCCCTCCAGAAGGTACCCCACTAACACTGCCCGAACCTCGGGGCCTCTTAGACTCCATGTCACCACGCTCCTGGCTACAAACCACCTCTATCTGTCGAGCAATGTTAACCACCTCGTTAAAAGTGGCACCAGATACCCTCTCCCTAGTCATAAGCAACCGTAGTTGATACATGAGGCAATCAATTTACCTCCTAATCCTCTCCCTATCAGTGGGAACCAACCAAACTACGTGACGAACCAACTCAAAAAATCTTATCTCGTACTACGTCACAGACATGCCATCCTGACTTAACTGCTCAAACTGTCTGCGCAGCTCCTCTCTGCGAGACTGCGGCACAAACTTCTCCAAAAAGAGAACGGAAAACTCCTGACATGTAAGTGGTACTGCACCAATCCGCATGCGCTTCTCATAAGCATCCCACCATCTGAAGGCAGCCCCAGAAAATTGAAAAGTAGTAAAAGAGACCCCACTGGTCTCTAGAATACATGTTGTCCGAAGCATTCGCTGGCACTTAACCAGAAAACCCTGAGCATCCTCTGACTCAGCACCACTAAATGGTGGAGGTCGAAGCCTCTCAAATCTCTCAAGTCTTCTCTGCTCATCATCTGACATAACAGGGACTATCGGGGCTTGAGCGGCTAGAATGGGCTGGGCTGGTAGTGCCCTCGCTATCTGTAGTCCCTGTACTATCTGATCTGGAGTACTGAGCGAGGCCAATGCAAACTGTTAATATCTGGGCCAAAGTCTCCTGAAGGCCTGGAATCTCAATGGGCACAGCTGGTGCTTGAGCTAGTGCAACTGGCGGTACTACAGGTGTTGGTCCCACTATGGTATAAGCTACACCTCGACCTCTACCTTGGCCTCTACCACGGCCCCGGCCTCTCGCAGCCCTAACTGGTGGCTGACTGTCCGATCAGGTAGTACGTGTCCTCACCATCTGTAAGAAAATAGAATAACATGATTTTTAGTTTCCGGAATCAACAAGTTCGAACGACAGAATACAAGAAAGTGAAATTTTTCTGAGGGTTCGGCAGCCTCTCGAAGATAAGTACAGACGTCTTCGTACCGATCCGCAAGACTCTACTAAACCTGCTCATGACTCGTGAGACTTATGTCACCTAGAGCTCTGATTCCAACTTGTCACGACCCAAAATCTCACCTGTCGTGATGGAGCCTATCTCAATACTAGGCAAGCCGAAAATCTCAATAAATCACCATATCTTTTAAATTTGAAAAAAATAAATTAAATTCAACGGAAGAAATCTCACAATTTCAAATATAACACTCCTAAAACCCGGTGTCACTGAGTACATGAGCATCTAAATGAATACAAAGTCTGACTGATAAAAATCATTGTCTAAAATATAGAACAATACAATAACTAAACATGAAGGGAATCAAGTCTGCGGTCGTCAAGCAGCTATCTTGATAGTCTCCAACAGAAATAACTCCGAATTCTAGCAGTCGTCGTATTCGGGAGCACCTGGATCTGCACACGAGGTGCAGAGTGTAGTATGAGTACAACTAACTCAATAAGTAACAAGACTAACCTCTAGGCTGAAAGCAATGGCGAGCTCCGCAGGTACAGTCCAGTATAAATAATGGTACAAAATGTAGGCATGCTTTCAAATTTAACAGTTAAACTTAGTACAAGTGAAATAGTCAATACTACATGATATGAGGAATATGACATCTCAGTAGAAAGACCTCATGAAAATACTGGTCACAAATTATCCGGTCACTCGGTACTGTTTATGGCCAATTCAGCCCAGGGTGTTCCAACCCGTATATAAATACACATCGACTGACAGTCAGTCACCTAGTACCGTATAAGGCCAATCCAGTCCCGGGATAATTTATCCTCAAATATAAATGATACGGACAAGATCCATGTTGAGGTAAACTCATTACAATATAAATAAGTAATGCAAGTCCATGACCTAGGAAATCCATCCCGAATATACATAATCATATACTCACTAGGGGTATGTACAGACTCCGGAGGGGCTCCTTCAGCCCAAGCGCTATATAAAGCTAATATGGCCTACTACAAGCGGGCAATCCCGATCCGTATAATTATAAAGCCTATAAGGTCTGCTGCAGGCGGGCAATCCCGATCCATAAAATAGTAAAGCCAATAAGGCCTGCTGCAGGCGGGCAACCCTGATCCATAAAATAGTAAAGCCTATAAGGCATGCTGCAGGCTGGCAGCCCCGATCCATATAATAATAATGTATAAAGCCATTATGGCATGTTGCGTTGCGCAGCTCAATCCTATAAATATCCTCACAATGGACAAATATTACTGAGTGTGAAATGTATATTTTTGAAGAATTAATTCAACAGCAACACGACCTCATAGGTCCCAAAATATTGGCACCTAATCTAAACATGATCTTTAATAGGAGTCTCAGCTCAATTTCTCTAACACGTGGAGAATGTTCAGATAATAACATGATTCATTAATCTTACAAATGCACATAATTTATTAAAGACACAATTTATATGGTGCACGTCCACATGCTCGCCACCTATCGTGTGTGTCACCTCCAAAAAAATTATATCATATCAAATTCGAGGATTCATACCCTCATAACCAAGTTTAGAAGTGTTACTTACCTCAAATCGTGTAATTCTTTACTCCGTTAGGCCCTTGTCTCGTGAATTTATCTCCAAATGCCTCGAATCTAGCCACAAATTATTCGATTCAGTCAATAAAATTTATGGAAATTAATTCCATAATAAATACTAATTTTCTAACAAAATCCAAAATTTAGCTCAAAATCGCCTATGGGGCCCACGTATTGGAATTGAACAAAACTCACAAAATCCGACAACCCATCCAATTACAAGTTCAACCATACTAATATTACTCAGATCCGACTCCGAATCGGTGTTCAAATCTCGATTTTATTTTATGAAATTGTAGAAATTTCTCCGATTTCTCTTGCCAAATCAATAATCTAACGCCGAAAATGAAGATTAATTCTTGGAATATAATCACAAGGGAGTCAAGAACACTTACCCCAAGTTGTGTGGAAAATTTCCTCTCCAAAGTCGCCCAATCTAAGCTCCAAAATCCGAAAATGAAGAAAGAAACCAAAACCCACGATTTTATCTTCTGTCCAGTCATTTACTCTTCGCGATCACGGAAAATGCTTCGCGATCGTGAAGCACAAAAATTTTCAGTCCAAAATTTGCCTTTCGCGATCGCGGAAAATGCTTTGCAATCGCGAAGAACAAATTCCAAGCATTTCTAGACAACCTCTAGTATAATGGTCATAACTTTTTATACAAAACTCCAAATTGTAATTGGTTTAACTTTCTAAAACTTAGATACCAAGGACTATAACTTTCATTTGTTGATCATCTCCCAATGCCTTATAGATTGCGAGATATAAGTTTTAAAAATCAGCCCTGTGCAACAGAGAATTTCCAAACTTTTTCCAGACAGCCTATAATGTATCCATCATAACCTTTTGTACACAACTCTAAATAGCAATTGGTTTATCTTTCTGAAAACTAGATACAAAGGGCTACAAATTTTATTTTTAAGTCATCTCCAAATTCTTTATAGATTGCGAGATATAAGCTTCCAAAGTCGGGTTAGTGCAACAAAGGTTTGTTCTACGCGATCGCGAAATAGCTTTCGCGATCGCGTGATTCACAAAGCCCCAAACTGGTGTTTACTCTTCGCGAACGCGACCTGATGTTCGCATCGCGATTCACACCTATGTGGACAAAAACCAGCAATTTAAAAATAATATATAACAATAACAACAACCCAGTATAATCCCACTAGTGGAGTCTGTGGAGGGTAGTGTGTACGCAGACCTTACCCCTACCTTGGGTAGAGAGGCTGTTTCCAAATGACCCTCGGCATCCTTCCCTCCAAGAACTCCCCACCTTGCTCTTGGGGTGACTCGAACTCACAACCTCTTGGTTGGAAGTGAAGGGTGCTTACCATGAGAGCAACCCACCTTGTCAAAATGGCCTAAAAACCAGCAATTTAAAATGGCCTAAAAATGGTCTGAAACCACCCCGAAACTCACCCGAGCCCCTCGGGACCTCAACCAAATATACCAACAAGTCCTAAAACATCATACGAACTTAGTCGAAGCCTCAAATCACATCAAACAACGCTAAAAACACGAATCACACATAGATTCAAGCCTAATGAACTTTGAAACTTCCAATTTCTACAAACGACACGGGAACCTATCAGATCATGTCCGATTGACCTCAAATTTTGCACACAAGTTATAAATAACATAACAGAGGTATTCAAAGTTTCAGAATCGGATTCTGACCCCGATATCAAAAGGTCAACCCCCTGCTTAAACTTTTTAAATATTTAACTTTTGCCATTTCAAGCCTAATTCCTCTACCGACCTCCAAATAATTTTTCGGACATGCTCCTAAGTTCAAAATCATCATGCGGAGCTATTGGAATTATCAAAATTCAAATCCGAGGTCATTTACATATAAGTCCACAACCGATCAATTTTTCTAATTTAAAATTTTTAATTATGAGACTAAGTGTCTCATTTCACTCCGAATTTCCTCCGGACAAGAATCAACCAACCCGGTAAGTCTTAAAATGACTAAAACGCATAAATTGAGTAGTAAATGGGGGAACAGGGCTGTAATACTCAAAACGACCGTCCGCGTCGTTATAGATAAACATATATCATTGTAATATTGTCAGATCCTTTTATCTCTTAGTTATGAACTATTTCTTCAAAACAACGTATAAAATATTGTTATTTTATGATGAATAATAGATAAAACTAAAGCATATTTAGTTTGAAAATTGATGTTGAATATAATTTGGTGATATTTGAAGAAGAAAAAAAATAGTATTTGATGTTAAGTTGAAAAAGTTTATTCGAAAACCACGTTCCAACTTATCATTTATGTTGTTTACTATAAAAAGAGATTAAAGATTATATACGAACTGAAATATTATTATGAGCAATGTTAATACAAGTTAACGCACTATGCCTACTTTGCTTGGACTTCTAAACCAGCAGGCAACAACAATCCATGTATAAGAATTACTATAATACATATGATGATTTCTTTATAGAATTAGCTAAATAGAATCAACATTCATTATTTTTAAGAACTTACACTATTGTATAAAATATACTATTTTTTAATTTACAATATTTTTAATAATATTTATGTGATTTTCAAAAGGTCTTTACTCGTGATTCGGGTACATGCAACACACGTACTCTAAGACTCTCTCTCTCTCTCTCTCTCTCTCTCTCTCTCTATATATATATATATATATATATATAT
>AWOL01S0008271.1:0-94937 GCA_000715115.1 Nicotiana otophora | reverse complement strand
TCATTTGACTTGAAATCAACTAAAAATTAGGTTATTAGATATTTACTTATTTGAATTATTTAATTTAAGATGTCCTAATATATTTAGAACTTTTGAAGTTTACTAAAATTATCCTAACTTTGACTTTTTCTACATCTTTTTAACAAAGAAAATGTATCTTGGACTAAACTAATAGTTAGGCATTTGTATTTCAACTTTAATTCTCAAAATTGCGTAAGAAGGAAAATCTATCTATTTTTGTTGTGAGAAACTTTAATTTTTCTGCTTATCAAGCAGTAAAAGAAAAAAAAGAGCCTTTAAAACTTTCTCTTCCTTTCTAGCAACCAAAAGATATCAAAGCAACATTCTATTGTTAATTTGATCCTTTGAAATATGTTCATTAATCTTATTTCTTTTATGTCAAAGTATTATAATATTTTTTTTACGAAAAATAAAATATCCTAAACGTAAATAAAAAAAAATTCAAGAAAGGACGGAATTATCCTCAAAGTATTTAGCAATTTTAAATTTAAATAAAAAGACATATACTTAGTGTAATTACAACTTTGTCTAATACTATGAAATATACTTACGTCAAGTAAAAGAAAATTCCAAACAAGTTAAAAGAAAAATAGAACACTTCTAAATTCCTCACACAAATAAAATAAAAATAAAAATATGCATTCCTAAAATTCATACATAAATAAATGAGAAAAATATGTTTTCAATAAAGAAGAATTAACCCAAATATCCGCTCACCCAACCACCTAAACTAAAAATAGCCGATGAAGGTATAATATATGCATAATTTATGTATTNCATACTACACTCTGCACTTCTTGTGCAGATACCGGAGTTGGTCCCAGCTGCGTATAGTAGATTTGCTCGGATTCAGCTATTCGCAGGAGACTTGAGGTATAGCTGCATGGCGTTCGCAGTTCTGAAGCTGTGTATTTCTTTCAGACAACTTTATTTTCATTCAGACCTTTATTTGTATTATTTTAGTAGCTCGTGTACTTGTGACACCAACTCTGGGATGGTATTTAGACATCGCTATTATTATGGATTATTCACTACATTTTAGACTTTACTTCCGTATTTGTTTCTTTGTTATTAATTAATTTAAAAATTATTTTAAAATAGTTAATATTATTTTAACGTTAGCTTGCCTAGCAAGTGAAATGTTAGGTGCCATCACTGTCCCGAAGGTGAGAATTTTGGGTCGTGAAAGATGAAGGTATAATATATGCATAATTTATGTATTATATATGTATAATTATGTATATTCAATGTATAATCTATGTTTATAGCTAGAAAAAGTAAACAATGAATATGACCGGCTGTTAGTGTAAAGATCCCTTCAAAAAATAATTAGATTTTTTTCATTTCCTAAAATTTAAGCTAAATAAAAGATTTTTTTTTCAACAAGTAATATAATTGTAAATAAAGAGTAAATAATTTATTAAAAGGAAATTCTAATTAACTACTTTTGACATGGGAATTTTTGAGAACATTGCTCCTTATCAAACAAAAATTTATGAGTCTTTTCTTAACCCTTTTGTATTTACGTTTTAAATTTTTAATATGTTATATTTTTACTTTGAATACAACCTAATTTCTTCTTAAAAAGTGCCGAGGTTCATTTTAATTTTATGTAAGAAATGAACCATCCTTACTTTTTTTATAAAATTACATTTAACATTAATTTGTCACTAAAACTAAGAATTATAACTCATGTAATTATTTATGGATGAAGATATCCTTTAGCGTTGACAGATCCTCTTATCCTTCAATCATGTACTATTTCTTTAAAACATAATACATACTCCCTCCGCCCCCATTTATATGGCAGTATTCGAATTTGTATAGTCAAACGAGTTTTTCTTTGATCGTAAGTTTTTATATGCCTTCTAAATATTTAGATTTTAAAATAAGGTGACTATAGTACTTTTGAAGTAGTTTTTAGATATGCAAATTTAACGAATCTATCAATATCAATTATTTTTAAAAACTTATTCTTTTTCTTTAATTTTTATTTATGCAATATAATACTGTCATTGGTCAAATTGATAGTCAAATTTGTATTACTTATATTTCAAAAAGATGTTAGGCGAGATATACCAACATAACATATTTATATATTTAACAAGATATTATAATTACAACTATTATATAACTAATTCAACTAAATTCATCATTTTTATATGTTAAGAAAATATTTTTTTAATGTATACAATAATTTATTTTTCTTGTATACATTTTATATGGATTGACATAAAACACACGTACAATACACGTATATTAAAGTTAGTTCCTTTAAACAGGATGGGTTGCACGGGTTACTAAAAAGTGGATTAATTTTGCTAACTCTTCTATGCTTGAAAGAAGCTCATTGTAATCAGGCTCAAGGTGGTCAGTGACATATTAGGGGAAACTTTGGTTAGTGTGGCATGCCACAGTTAGCTTTACTTGATATTAGGCAGGAGGAGTTAGTAAAAGAATAGACAGGGCTAGCTATTTAGGTTTTGCTTAAAAGCAGAAGTAAATATTGGCAATAGAGAGAAGATTGAGCTTCAGTTTGTAGGTAGATTTTGACTTTATTTTTTTCAATGTTTTTAAAAAATATTGTTTGTTTATGAAATATAATCAGGAGAAACAAAATCAAAAAATTTCAAATTCTTAAAAACTGGTTTATGACGGTTTTGACTGAATTTTTTTCTTTCGCTCACAAAATTTTAATTTTTTTTCCAAATAAAATACATATTCAAATATAATTTTAAATTTCAAAAATTATTTTTAAACACAACTTTAAAAACTAATTTTTCAAATTTTAAATTTATGTCAATGTCACGCGGTTTGGAGGAGGCAGAAGGTGTGATGAGGGCATCAGCTGACTTTGGCTGTGGAGTGTGGAGTAAATGCTAATCCAGAAGGTCTGTGTCATAGCCTTCTAAATCGATTGTTTCTTGAGGAGATCAAACTAATCCTGCATTAAATCCAGTTTACTTTTTTCCTCAAAAAAGTAGTTGGGCGTTTAATTGATGCACACACATATCGGGTCTCTCAGTTTGTCGGCTAAGGTGGTATAGGTATCTGAATCTCATTCTCGGTCCCTATACCACTAAAACTAAATGGATGTGGAATCAAAACAAGGCAACAAATCCACCGGAATGACGCCGCCTCCAAATTACGGATCGCGAAGAGGAAGAAATTGCTGCTTCATCTGCCTCGCCGTCCTTCTCCTTTTGGGCCTTCTCTTCCTCATCTTGGGCCTCACCGTTTTTAAAGCCAAAAAGCCCGTCATCACCGTTAACTCCGTTTCTCTACGGGATATGGATTTCTCCCTCGACATCGTCAGGCTCCAAGTTCACCTCAATGTCACCCTTCAGGCCGACCTTTCTGTCAGAAATCCCAATCGGGTCGGGTTCAAATACGACTCTACTTCTGCCATCCTGCAGTATAAGGGCCAGGTCGTCGGAGATGCCCCTATTCCGGCCGGCGGGATAGGTTCCCGTGATACGCGTCCCATGAATATTACCCTCACCGTAATGGCCGATCGATTGCTTTCCAATTCCGGTTTGTATTCCGATGTTCTTTCCGGTTCTGGTATGTTACCCCTCACTACTTACGTGAAATTGTCTGGGGTGGTCCGAGTTCTCTTCAAAATTCACGTGAAAACTACAACTTCTTGCGATTTGTACATCGATGTTCTTAACAGGAAGCTCGCCAACCAGACTTGTCATTATAAGACAAAGCTATGATTCTCTCTAGTACCACATTACACGTGTTGATTCGTTTCACTTGTTAGATCTAGTATGTAATTTCTCTAGTACCACATTTGCTATTGTTTTTTCCATTATCTTTGTTTGTAGTCTGTATATTATAGTAAGAAATTGAATAACAGAAGACATATAGAAACGATTGCTTGGTTTAATTTTCCAAGATGTTAGTATGTAGTCCAACTTCTACTGATCTGGTGAGAAAAGTATCTTAGGTCTTTTTCTTAGCGTATATTTTGGCACCAATAACCATATGCTGATGGATGCAGTATTTTTAGTTGGTTTTCTGAAACACAGCTAAAAGATATTGCAGATGGGCTTAGTGATGAGGTAATTGCTGTATCCGACTGCTTGAGACTATTTACTTGCTCATTGTTTGATGAGTTCATAATTATGGCAGTTCATGTAAACAATTGCTTGAAACTATTTACTTTGTTGCATTCTTATTGCTCGTCGTTTTGATGAGTTCATAATTATGGCAGTTCATGTAAACAATTGCTTGAAACTATTTACTTTGTTGCATTCTTATTGCTCGTCGTTTTGATGAGTTCATAATTATGGCATTTTATATATCCGACTGCTTGAGACTATTTACTTTGTTGCATTCTTATTGCTCATCGTTTGGTGAGTTCATAATTGTGGCAGTTTATGTAAACGATTGCCGAGATTATTTCATCTTTTGTTATTTTTCCGAATTTCTTAAGAGACTTCAAACATTATATAGTGCAACAAATTTAAGTCTATCCAAAAGCTCAG
This sequence comes from Nicotiana otophora, assembly GCA_000715115.1. Taxonomy (NCBI): domain Eukaryota; kingdom Viridiplantae; phylum Streptophyta; class Magnoliopsida; order Solanales; family Solanaceae; genus Nicotiana; species Nicotiana otophora. The sequence goes on along the minus strand of AWOL01S0008271.1, from coordinate 90,423 downwards.
CTTCTTTCGGGTATTTTATAGACCAAATACATATGCGGCCCATTGTCCCTTTTTTTTTCATTTGAACACCTAAACTAAGACATGTTCCTATTGAACACTTGAACTCGAGCCAAATTGTGTCTGTCAAATACGTCTTGCGCTCCTACAGGGCAAACTAAACCAAACTGTGTGACACATGGAAATATTTCTTTTAAAACAAAACCTCTCTTTTATCTTTTTTATTTTTTTCCTTCAGAATCTCCTTCCCCCTCCCCCAGACCCCTCCTTTCGTCTTCTCTTTAGTCCTTACCCCTCCCCCTGCCCTTCTTCCTCGCGTCCTTATGACTTATCAATAATCACTTCTTTTATTTTCTTTTCAAAATCAACAATCAATTTCACCATATTGGATTAAGTTATGAATATTTTTCTGGAGATGACTCCAAACACAATGATAAGATATTGGGTATGGAAATTTTGTGGAGATTTCTTCGACGGATTCTTTCTTGTTTTTATAACTTCTCTCTCTTGTCCTTATCTTCTATTTTTGTCTACGTGGTATACATACAGAAAATTACTCTCTAAGTTTCTGACTTTTGATCAATGAAAAAAGTAGAGCAAAAAGAAGGAAAATAGTTCATATCATTCTTCAATAAAGAATCGCCGGAGATTGAAGAATTTGTTTTTTCATTTGACAGTATGACCGTCGCCGGCACTAACAATTGCGATGAAGTTTTCATGATTGGTGTTAGGTAATGCTCTGATGGTGAATGTGAACTTGGAAAGATAGCACGTTGGACAGTGACAACTTTCAGAAGTTGCAGTTGACATAAATGGTGGAATTCCGGCGTGGACGAGAAAATTCTGAAAATTCTCAATTTAACTGTTATGGAATCATCGAAGAAGGAGATGATGGATGAAAGACAATGCGGATTACATAAACAGTATTTTTGTGTTGTTTTGTGACTCAAAAATGCAAATTGCAAGGTGGATGGAGCCGGAGGGTGGTGGGGTGGTTGCTGGGAAGGAGATTTTTTTTTGTTTTGTAAATAATGGCCTCACACGCTCATAATACGTGTGGCACACACACTGTGCCATATCACCAAAATGTGTCTGATAGGTACAATTTCGCTCAAGTTCAAGTGTTCAATTGGAACAAGACATAATTCAGGTGTCTAAGTGAAAAAAATGAGCAAGTTTAAGGGGCTGCATATGTATTTGGCCTATTTTATATGTTTCCCCGTGACTGCATGTGGGAGAGATTATTAAGGACGACTTATGGCCCAATCCACTGACATATTTTAACAACGTAACATGTTTCCTTCCATTCTAGGTTATGTGACGTGATTTCCATCCTTCTTTCTTCTTCAAGCTAAGAGAAACTTGTGCTTTGTTTGTAGGAAGCTGATAAGGAAGATTCTGATGGAGAAGAGGACGATGAAGAGGTAAAGTAAACATTGATGAGATTAAACTACCTTCCTTTTTATAGTTGTTTGATATGGACCTTCTGGTTTTTGTGCTAAGCTTTTCTGACTTGCCTATTGGATTTTCTGATTCTTTTTTGGGTTAAATTTACTATGATGTTGTTCTGTCCTTTTGTGCATTCCTATCTCACTGTTCCGTATTAAAATTTAAAACATTTATTCGCAAAATAGATGGTGCATGTGTCATGAAACAAACACAGACAGATGCATAATTAACTGTCTCCAAAATAAAGTTTTTGGTTATCTGGGTTAGCCATTTTATATTTGGATTTTTATTGAGCTTGAATTTTCTTAACCTAGGCACTACTACTGTTGAATCTTGGCTCTGACCATAACCTTTTCCTTTTAAATGCTACAGCCAGTACTACATAAGTTTCATAGAGTGACATGGAAAATGATGCATTGTGATGAAGTTGACTGTGTTTGGATTTCTTCGGAGATAGTGATGAAACATGGGAGTGTCAATGATCATAGTACCGGTAAATCTGATGATTCATTAAATCGTTAAGATGAAAGAATTTCATGTATCCAAAAGGTGATGGGGACATAGGCAACTAGTAACGAGAGTATAAGTTGAGGGATTAGGGGAAGTAACCTAAAAAAAAATTCTGCTGAAGAATCTGCACTTTTAGAGGTAGTTTAGTACCTTTTGCTTCCACGATACAGAGATTGACTTTATCCCGAACACATATATTCATTTTTTACCATCAAGAAAGTTGATAAGGAAGGGAGTTGGGGCAAATTGGGAGACAAACCTACCCCTCTACTTTCATATATTGTCTACATATCAAGTGGACCAAGAAGAACAACAAGTGATTTAAATAAAAGGAATTTGGAAGATTTTGGATTACTTAACAGATCAAGGGTTATTTTTAAAACTTTGCTGATTGTAGGGGTAAATTTGGCCCGATAGTATAACGGTAGGGGTAAATTTGGCCCGATAGTATAACGAAGGTTAAATGCAGACACTATATGAAACTAGAGGGGTATATTTGGCCCTTTTCCCTTTGGAGTATAATAAATGCGGTCCAAGCTTTCGCAGAAGTCAAAGCTAGGAAATTGAATATGAAATACCTAATTGTTTGTTTGTATGACTTCTCCTGAGGAAACAAGACCTTACAGAAAATTAGCTCATCACATCCAACCATAGGTAAATGAATTATGATTTTAGGTGTGTGATGGTTTGCTATAGAATTGCCTCTCGTCTATGCATCCTGCAGAAAGGAGTTGTCCGATTCGGACAACAGTCAAATAAGTGCTTTACATCTAAAGTTACATATAATTATGTTCACAACTTGTGTTTCTGGCTTGGTGTTATTTACATAACGAAGGTTGAAGATGAATTACCTTAAGGAGATTGAAAATGAATTGCCTAAATGCTTTATGCTTTTCAGCTATTGTTGTATATGCTCTAATCTGAAAATGCTATGACAGTTGAAGTTTGGTGGTTATAACATCTTATATAGTGTCAACTAATCTTTTATTCCTATCAACCAGGTAAATGTGGATGATGAGGATGATTGTTGGAACTCTTCATCATCTCTTTAAATTTATCCCTTCTTCCAAACTTTGCTCATATCAGTGTCAAATATAATTTTCAGTTGATAAGACAGTTAAAAAGCCTATTTTGTAGCCAGCCAACTTCTATTAGATTTACCTGTGATGAATATGGTAGCTGTTTTCGTGCCCGGAAACTCTTTAGTCCAAGCTTCATTTGATTGGCAAGTTGTACTTTTCTTTAGTAAGCAGGACTATGGTAGGTTAAAAGCTGCTCTTTGCTCAGTGATTCACCCGCCACCGGCCACTAGATCCAGGATATTCACCTTATTTTCAGATCTGGTGGCTCGGTTGATTCGCGGCTATTTTCCTATTCCTTTCCCATTTTTCTTATATAGTCCGTTTTTCAAGTAATTAATACGCCAGCGCCTACTTGTGTTTGGTTGAAAAGCTCCATACACCCCTTTCTTTTCTTTTTTTTTGCTGGGAAGAGGTTAGTCTCAAAGGTAAAGGAAAGTAGTTGATTTGATGTTCTCCAAAAAACGACAATCTCCCTGTAAGCTTATCTCTTGCATATGAATTTTCTTGATGGACATGTTGACAGTGTAATTTTGCTATATTTTTCGACCGGAGACGCTTTAAATTGATAATGAGACCTTTTAGTTAAAAAATTTCTGCAAAAATTACCCCCAAAGAGTCTTAGGCCGTATGTTAAAAACAGATTTTGATTTCCTAAAATCAAATGAAAATGTTAAACGAAAATTGAAAGTAATCAGGAAGTATGCCTTCCCAGATCTTCTGACTTTTAAAATTACCCGACATTGTTAATTTTCAAAATCTGCGGTAAAGAAATTTTGGCTTTGCACTTGGTTTGTAAATATGCCAAGTTAATTTAAAGAAAAAATTGGTTTACACCCGATAGAGGTATTAATTTAAACTAATAAATATAAGCACATATCATTTTTGGATGGAGTTTTATCACTTAGTCTTGGTTAATTGACTTTATTTATATAAAGTTGAATAACTTATTTTAAATGAAAACGATTTAGTGCATATTCTCTTATATATTGTTCTAAAGAATGTCAAAATTAACAAAATAATAAAATGAAATGCTTAAAATTCATATTATTGATTCACGATTAAGAAAATAAAAAATAAACAAATATAAGCTATTCTGGTCTAATACTTTCTTCTTGCAGTTAACATAATTACGTCCGGTACATAATATATACACGTCCAATTGATGAGTTGTTGGTTCACAATGTAGTTAAATAAAAGTTGTAACACAGAGATTCTTACGCAATGAAAAACATAAAAAGATTTTTATGAGGTGAATCATAATGTGTTATGCATAATATAAAAATAGTAAAGTTGTTATCTTGGAGAATATATTCTTACCTCATTATATAATAAATAAAATTGATAGTATAATTAAGTGTAAATATTGGTAAAAAAAGTACTCCCTCCGTTTCAGTTTATGTGAACCTATTTTCTTTTTGGTCTATTCAAAAAAGAATGACCCCTTTCTAAATTTGGAAATAATTTAGCTTAAACTTCAAATTCTGCCCTTGATGAGAAGCTTTTATAACCACACAAATACTATGGACCCTTTTCAGACATGTTTAGGACCACAAATTCCAAAAGTATTCATTTATTCTTAAACTCCGTGCACAGTCAAACAGATTCATATAAATTGAAACAGAGGGAGTAGGACGTATAGCCCATAAGCATAGGGGCAAAATATCCCGGTCCCAGTTTTCACTTCTCAGGACCCCATTCTCAGCTCTTTATCTATCCCTCTTCGTCCGTTGAACAAACTCTGCAAATTTGAAGCTTTGCTTCACAATTAAAAATTACAAGTGATAGTATGTATCATCTAACCAAAGAACACCTCCTCTTCAGCCCAATAGAAATCATCAACCACCCGTTTCCTGCTCATTATCACAAACATGAAACAACTCAGCATTTTTGGGCCGTAGAGAGCTCTGCTTCGATAGCATTTCTTCGGCCTGCTCTGCACCCCATTTCCCCTCCTCCATTATATATATAACATCATGACATGCCATTAATGTTAGAGTATTGTTTACCCTTAAAATTGGATAACAATTAAATTTGTAAGTGGTTTTAAGGATATTTGATTTCACTTGGCACAAACTGAGAAATATAAGAATTGAAGTTAGAAATTAACTATAAAATGAAACAAACCAATGTAACGCGCAACTTTGGCCCTCGAGCTAGGTCGCCCTCGAACCAACTGAGTATATTATTAAAAAGCAAGAACTGAACAACTGAATAAGAGAGCTTAAGAGAGAAAACGTAATATATTGCTGTGTTATGCGCGTGTCCCTTTACAGAATGATTGGAACCCCCTTTATATAGTAGATGAGTTCTACATATGGTACAATTCTAAATAGAGAAGGAAATCTTCTGATTGGCTAATCAATCGGTGTTGACTTGATATATGCCGAGATCTCCGCCACAATCCTCGCCCGGTCATGGATTCCTCGGCTTTCTGTTATTCGACCTAGCAGGCTTCCTTCGATCTCGCTAGATCTCTATCCTTATCGGTCTCGACCTTAGCTGGTCTTGATCTCGATCGATACCTGAATCACGAGCTAGGAATTATTTATTCATCTAACAATCCAATATAACTTGGAATTGAACCTCGGTCTGCCATCCCGGTCTCGATTAACCATACAAAATCGAGCAAGCACAATTTTGACCGTATACAGATAGCCCCCTCATTTTTTGGAGAGTAATGACAAGAAACGATTTGAGCCTTTGATCATAACGTAATCGTCATGACATAAGCAGTAGAAGTGACAGAACGTCTCGTCGGCACAGTTTCTCAGGTATTTAATGCGCGTCAGTTGACAGTCGGCCACTACCAGTTTTGAACCGTCATTTGTGAAAACGATAAATAGCCCCTTTCTTCATTATTTCAAACTTTACTTTCAAATCTTTTTTATTCCAATTTTCATAGTTCTTTGCCTTCTTCAAAGCTTCCCATCTTCAAATCTTTGAGTTTCTTTGCTTGTTCTTCCTAAAACACCAAATACTTCAGTCTCCATTCTTCTTTGTCCACAAAAATGAAATGGCTAAAACATCTAAAACTGTTCCACAGAAAGAGGCTGCTTCCTCATCTCGGCTGGCCGGCGAGAAACTAATGGTGGAGCCACGCCCTGAAGAACTTATTCCCGGGGTGTGTGTCATAGATTTCGACTTTAAGGTCGAGAAACCTCATCGGTTCCTGGTCGATGCGAGACGATATCGAGATACATATGCTCGATACCCAAAAGTCTTCTTGATCTGGTGAAGAAAGATTGCAATTGGAAAAACAAAGAGGTTGTGATACCAGCACTAGAGGAAGCAATCACTACCTATGTTGAAGGGTACTTGAGTGTTTACACTTATCCTTTTACGCTGGGTTCCCTCGATCCGGTCATCATCTATTTTTGTAAGAAATACCAGGTGACCCTCGGCCAAATTCACCATTCTTTCTGGAGGATCATGATATTGCTCCGTTTCTTTGTGAGCAAAATCGAGGGGCTTCCCTTCACCCTCGACCACCTCGTAAGATTATATAGCCCTCGACTCTACCGAGGTGGGCTGATAAAGCTTCAATGCCGGGCCACCAAGGTGTTCACCTCGAGTATAGATGAAGACAAAGATCGAGGCTGGATGGGCCAGTTTGTTCGGGTGAAGACCTCGGACCTAATCCCGGCTGAGAGTATGCCATTTCCTGAGAAATGGAATATGAAACGTAAGTACGATCCCGTTTTTATTTTTTATTTTTTTTACTTCTTCATCTTTTCTTATCAATGTTTTTCTCGACGCAACCATTGCTTGGATGTCGGGTACGGTTTCCTACCTCGAGAACTGGGTCAGGAGCCTGTTTTGACATCAACATACACCGAGCGCGCGTGGCACAATTTGTCAAAGAGGCGGTAGGAGGCTCGTAATCATGGTAAGCCTTCTTCTTGGCTTGCCGATTTGCCTATCGTTCAAGCATTTTTCCTCAAGTATGAGTTTATTTACTTTCTCTCTTTGTAGGTCTCGGAAAGGATGCGGCTTTGAGACCCTTGTCCGGTGATGAAGAAGCTTTACCGCCTATTCGAAACCGGCGATGGTGATTAAGAGAAAAAGGGTCTCGGACTCCGAGGGTCAAAACCCCAAGAAGAGAGCGGCCCATAAACTTAAGGGGAACACAATCCCACTGACTATGGAGTCAGTCCAAAGACTAAGGGATGAAGAAGAAGAAGAAGAAGAAGAAGAAGAAGAAGAAGAAGAAGAAGAAGAAGATGGTTCTGGGCTGGTAGCCCGTGCACGAGCTGGCACCGATATTCAGAAAACTTCGGGACCGGTGGGAGCTGATACTGCTCCGTCTAGGCTCGATGAGGTCGAGGGGGAGACTCCGGCCCAAATTCTCGGGCCAAGGAGAATCGAAGATGCTTTACCTCCGGGCGAAGTGACCGTTGAGGAGACGGTGGATGCCGATGCAGAAACCGAGCTTGAGACTCGTCAAGATGGAGGCGGCGCCCCAAAAACCCAACTCGGGTCAATAGAGATCGGGGATTCTCCCTTGTTTCCGTTATTTTTCCAGTCAATGATACGTGATGCTCAGGCCGTAGAGACTTGTCACGGGGAGGGAGCCCATGGAAAGGAAGATCCTTTTCGTGGTTATTTTGTTGGGGTAGAAGATGTCACCGGTCTGAGTGACTTGGAGGCTCCGAAGAAGAGCTCGGGCTAGGTGAGAGTTTCTTGTCTTTTCAACGAAGCTCAACAGGCCCTGAATCGGGTAAGTTCATTTTCTCTTTGTTAATTTTCATACTTGTATTTTTCTTTCCTTGTATAATTCCTTCTTCCTATTTTTGTAGGCCTTTGTGCTTCATCAGGAGGTGTTTCTCCGATCCCGAGGGTAGCTAAGCTGGTACGAAGCCGCAATTCGAGGGCTTACTGAGGAGAGAGATTCCTTCAAGCTTCTCAGTGAGCAGAGAGAAGGAGAAGCAAAAGGGCTTCGGGCTGAGCTAGCAGCTCGGAGAGAACAAGCTGATTTATCCGAGCAGGTAAAACGAATCTTTGAAGTTAATGACACTGACTCGGGCATGATGGATAACAGTTCGGTCCCACAGGTCCAGCAAAAGCTCGATGTAATCAGGCAGCTTCGTGCTGAAGTGGACGTCGTGAAAGCGGAGGCCGAGGAGTGGAAAAAGAACATGGACCGCCTTGCCTCAGAAAAGGAGGCTGCCTGAACTCAACTGGCCTCGACTGACACCCAATTCTGAAGCTTGAAAGAGAAGGCCTTGGTGCAAGCCAAGAAAATCGAGGAGTTCCAATCGCGGTTGGGCTCAACAACTTCTGATCGAGAGAGACTGGCTACAAAACATGCAGCGGCCAAATCAGAGGTCGAAATAGCCATGACTAATGCTTATGCAATGGTGGCCATCTACCGGTCCGATGCTGAAGCTGCTCAGGTTCAAACAAAGAGGTTGCCAAGGCTGCTCAGGCTCGAGCAAACTGGGTTGCCGAGCATGCTAAATGCCAGTCTCAGAGGGAGACTCTCGAGGAGATCCATGCTCGTGGCTTCGATTTTACAGCCGAGATCGATAATGCTAAGGAGCTTAAAGCCGAAGCCAGAATGTTGGCCTTTCCTAATGATGATGATACCGGGAGTATGAGCGGATCTGAAAGCGAATGAGGCCTCGATGGTGGAGATGCTGCTCCCGGAGAGGACTAAGTCCTTTAATATTTTTTGTGTTTCTTTTAAGACCGTTTCGGTCTTTTGTAGAGAAATTTGATCGGGCCATGTTGCCTTTGTAAATGATTTTTGACGTGTATATATATAAAACCTTTTCTGACTTATAAAATTATGAAGTTGTATTCTAAGGTCCGAGTTTTAGATAATTTGATTGAAACCGAACTAGTATAGCCCTTAGGCTTTATGATCGAGTGAGTTCTTGCTCGAACTCAAAGTAAGGTAACCCTTAGGTTCTTTATATGAGTGAGGATGGCCTCTCGAACTCAAAGCAAAAACAACCCTTAGTCTTTTGTATTAGGCCGATATAGCCTTTGTAAAAAGATTGTTTATGGCTTTCTCCCCTTTTCGGTTTGAATTTTTTTTATCATTAGTATTTGCAAAACTTGTAATGCCTTAGCATGCAATAAAGAACTGTTTGGGAGTTCGAAAAATTTTGTACTCATTTGAGTTTTCGAGGCTTGATATTATCGAAGACTTTTATGATTTTATCGGGGGTAGCCCTTTTAACCGGTTTATGAGGGAATTCAAAGGCCTATTTTGTTACGGAATTCGGACGTCTCTGAACAGTGTTAATTCGGCCATAGCCTTTTTAGTTTGGGATTTGCTCCTTGGGCTTATTTTTCCGCTTTACTTCGAGCTTGCCCGAAGTGTCAGTCCCCGAGTGGGGTGGCCTTGGCCTATAAAAATCAAGGGTTGCCTAAAAGGTCTATGATCTCGGAGTTTTAATGATTCGACCTCGTTTATTTTTCGGACAGCAGTCCCCGAGCATGGGGATAATTATCCGAACTCTAGTAATGGTCGGACCTTAAGACTGTTTACATAATAGATCGAGAGTATGAAATTGTAAAGTAGAAAACTTTTTCTAAGGCATGAGATATCGGCAAAGAAAAGTACTTCTCTTTATAAATGATTATACATGCGTACATGTTCTGTGCCAAGGCTCGAGCAAACTACGCGGGCACGGTTCGTTTGACCATTTGGCCCTTACAATTTTTTCCTATCGAGACCTTGCTGCCATGAAGTAATTTCTTCACATCAAAGTTGACATTCGAGGGCAATGCCCCCAGTATTCGAGGTTAATTGTAAAGAAACCTCGGATACTGTTGAATTGTTCTAAGTTAGCACGATCAATGATTACCTCATTAAAAACCTCACTGAAAAACCCATTTGGGACAAAACTGGTCTAAGGGAAAAAGTGTGCAATGCGTGCTTTCAGACCTAAAGGCTTCTTGTCGAAGAATCCATCGTTGTTTCTGGTTGAACACCTGCAAGGGTTAGTTTAAAATATAAATGAAAATGGAAAGGGCCGTACCTTAGCAGTAGTATCATTTTAGGTGCGATACGTTCCAATTGCTCGGCAGCTATTCGCCATTCATCGTGCCGAGCTTGTAGGATCCTTTTTCTGATGATTTCGAGAACCTGGTATGGTCCTTCCCAGTTCGGACCCAGTTTCCCTTCATTTGGATTTCGGGTGTTTAGGGTAACGTTTCTTAGCACCAAGTCCCCGATGTTACAATGTCGAAGATTGGCTCTTCGATTGTAGTATCTTTCGATCCACTATTTTTGAGCGGCCAATCGGACGAGAGCATCTTCACGTCTTTCGTCCAACAATTCTAGGCTCTTATTCATGGTCTCGTTATTCGACTCCTCTGTTGCATATCAAAACCTGACGCTAGGTTCTCCAACCTCGACCGGGATCAGAGCTTCGATGCGATAAACTAACGAGAACGGTGTTGCTCTGGTGCTGGATTTCGATGTCGTGCGGTATGACCATAGAACCTCAGGTAGTATTTCTCTCCATTTTCCTTTGGCATCAGTCAATCTCTTCTGAAGATTTTGGATGATAGTTTTGTTGGTCGATTCGGCTTGTCCATTCCCGCTGGGATGATAAGGTGTTGGTAGGATCCTTTTGATCTCGTGATCCTCGAGAAACTTAGTTACTTTGCTGCCGATGAATTGTTTTCCATTATCACATACAATTTCGGAGGGCATCCCGAATCGACATATGATGTGGTCCCAAATGAAGTCTATGACTTCCTTTTCTCTGACTTTCTCAAAAGCCTGTGCTTCAACCCATTTAGAGAAATAATCAGTCATAAATAAAATAAATTGAACTTTACCTAGGGCTGACGGGAGAGAGCCAACGATGTCCATTCCCCATTTCATGAAGGGCCACGGGGACAAAGCCGAGTGGAGTAGTTCCTCAGGTTGATGAATTATGGGCGCATGCCTTTGGCATTTGTCGCATTTTCGAACGAACTCCCTTGCATCCTTCCCCATATCAGTCCAATATTACCCTGCTCTGACTTTATCTCGGCGTGAACTTCTTTGATTAATGATCTCATGAGTTGTACGACAGTTCCCGAGTTAAATTCGTCATCTTCAACCGATGAACCTAAGTCTGCAAGAGCGTCGGCCTTGCTGTTCTGTTCTCGAGGTACATGTTGCAGGGTCCATTCATTAAACTGATGTAGAGTCACTTGTAGTTTATCCAAGTACCTCTGCATTCGGTCTTCTCGGACTTCAAAAGTCCCGTTCACTTGGTTTACCACGAGGAGGGAATCACACTTAGCCTCTATGACTTCCGTCCCAGGATTCTAGCTAGTTCGAGACCTGCAATCATGGACTCATACACGGCTTCATTGTTAGTCAATTTTTTTAGTTCTGATAGACTGTCTAACTACATTACCTGTGGGTGATTTTAGTACGATGCCTAATCCAGACCCCTTTGCATTTGAAGCACCGTCCGTAAAGAGGGTCCAGACTCCCGAAGATGTACTCGATTTTCAGTAGTTCTTTTTCAACCTCGGGTATGAGGGCCGGCGTAAAGTCAGCCACGAAGCCTGCCAAGATTTGAGACTTGATGGCGGTTCGGGGCCGATACTCAATATCGTACCCACTGATTTCTACGGCCCATTTGGCCAATCAACCCGGAAGCTCGGGTTTGTGCAAAATATTTCGAAGAGGATAAGTTGTTACAAAATATATTGAATGACATTGGAAATATGGTTTTAGTTTCCTTGAGGCGCTTATTAAAGAAAACGCTAATTTTTCTAAGTGTGGATATCTAGTTTCGTCCTCACCTAAGGTCCGACTAACATAATAGACAGGGAATTGGGTGCCTTGTTCTTCTCGGACCAGGACTCCACTTACCTCTATCTTCGAGACTGCCAAGTACATGTAAAGTTGTTCATCCATTTTCGGGGTGTGAAGCAGCGGCAGACTCGATAAATACCACTTTAGTTCCTCCAAGGCCTGCTGGCATTCTAGAGTCCATGCAAAATTACTCTTCTTCTTAAGCAGCAAGAAGAATCAGTGGCTCATATCTAAGAATCTCGAAATGAATCGTCCTAGGGTGGCTATCCGCCCCGTCAGCCTCTGCACGACCTTTACATTATCCACTACCGTGATATCCTCGATAGCTTTAATTTTAGTGGGGTTGATCTCGATTTCTCGATTGGACAACATGAAACCAAGAAACTTGCCCGAGCCAACCCCGAATGCACACTTTTCGGGGTTGAGCTTCATATTGTACTTCCTCGGTATATTGAAAGTCTCCTGCAAATGCTTTAAATGGTCCTCTGCTCACAGGGACTTAACTAACATGTCATCAATACAAACTTCCATTGATTTTCCTATTTGTTCTTCGTACATTCGGTTTACTAGGCGTTGATAAGTTGTACCAGCATTTTTTAGACCGAATGGCATTACATTATAACAATAGGTACCATACTTAGTGATAAACAAGGTATTTTCCTTATCCTCCGGTTTCATCTGTATCTGGTAGTACCCGGAGTAGGCATCGAGAAAATTGAGAGTCTCGTGGCCGGGCGTGGCATCGATTATACGATCGATATTAGGCAAAGGAGAAGAATCCTTGGGATATGCTTTATTCAGGTCTTTATAATCTACACACATTCTAAGTTTGTTTCCCTTCTTAGGGACTACCACTACGTTTGCTAACCATTCCGGATACTTTACTTCCCGAATGGATTCTATTTTTGAGAAGTTTGGTTACCTCGTCCTTGATGAAGGCATGTTTGACCTCGGACTGGGCCTTCTTTTTTGCTTCACCAGGCAGAATTTAAGGTCCAGGCTCAGTTTGTGAGTGGTAATTTCTGGTGGGATCCCTGTCATATCGAGGTGGGACCAAGAAAAGCAATCCATGTTAGCTTTAAGGAAATGAATAAGTTTTTTTTTGAGCTCTGGGGTTAGCCCCGTGCCCAGGTATACCTTTCGTTCGGGCTGATACTTGGCCAGTGTGACTTGTTCTAGCTCTTCAACAGTCGATTTAGTGGAGTCAGAGTCATCGGGAATTATGAAGGATCGAGGGATCCACTAGTCGTCATCCTCGTCGATCCCTTTCTTTTGTAATTGGGTCGAGGCTAGTGTCTGTGGTTGCTATTTGTCCACTTGCTTTCCCTTTGAATCTGATCCCTTCATTGATGAGAGCGCCAATACCGGTATCACTTCATCGACTACAAATATCTCCTTGATGACGGTTTGTTCCTCGTACACTGTTTTGACTCCCTTCGATGTCGGGAACTTCAAAACTTGGTGAAAGGTCGAGGGTACTGCCCTCATGTTATGGATCCACAGCCTTCCGAGCAGGGCATTGTACCTCATGTCACCCTCGATCACATGGAACTTTGTTTCTTGGATGGTCCCGGCCACGTTAACTGGCAAAGTAATTTCACCTTTGGTGGTTTTGCTTGCCATATTGAAGCCGTTAAGTACTCAGGTTGCGGGCACAATTTTATCTTGTAGGCCGAGCTGTTCTACGACCCTTGATCGAATAATGTTGGCCGAGCTACCTGGATCAATCAAACACGTTTAACTTGAATTTTATTCATAAGGACAGATATTACCAGTACGTCATTGTAGGGTTGTAAGATCCCCTCTGCATCCTCGTCATTGAAAGATAAGGTCCCCTACGGTATGTAGTCTCGAGTCCGTTTTTCCTTCGTGATCGACACCTTGGTGCGTTTGAATACGAGCCCTTGAGGAATATCGACCCCTCCAACAATCATGTGGATCACGTGCTGTGGATCTTCTTGCTCATTCTATCTATTTGAATCTCTGTTCTTGAAATGATTTTTGGCCTGATCGCTTAAGAATTCTCGAAAATGCCCTTCGTTGAACAAACGGGCTACCTCCTCCCTCAGCTGTCTGCAATCTTCTGTTCTATGACCATGGGTTTTGATTAGGATTTCTATGGGCCGGATCAGTCTATAGAGGTCAGGGCCACCTGGTGTCTTTGATGCGCCCAATGGCCGATACAATAGCTAATGCATCAATGTTGAAGTTGTATTTCGATAGTCGTGGTGCTTCTTTGGGTTCGGCATTTCTGTCAAAACTTCTTTTACTCATGAGCCCTCGAGAGCTCTGTCCTCGATCATTTCTTCTATTAGTTTGACCGGGGTTGCGTCCAGGCCCGATGTTTCTCCGATCTCCACCATATGGCTGATATCGATCTCTGTTTGATCGTGGTTCCCGGTCAATATCCCTTTTAACTCTGTCAATGGTCCTGTTTGGATAAACGGACTCGGAAGGAGTCCCCAACTGGTCATCCTCGACCCTAATCTTCTACTGGTACTGATTATGTACGTCGGCCCAGGTTACAGCTGGGTATTCGATCAAGTTCTGCTTCAACTGTTGCGAGGCTATCGAACTTCGTATGTTTATGCCTTGAGTGAAAGCTTGAACGGCCTAATCGTCGGTGACTGGGGGTAGATCCATGCGCTTCATTTGGAATCGAGATACGAACTCTCTGAGCATCTTGTTGTTTTTCTATTTTACTTTGAAGAGGTCCGATTTTCTAGTCTCGACCTTTATCGCTCCGGTGTGAGCTTTGACGAAGGAATCTGCGAGTATTGCAAAAGAATCAATGGAGTTAGGCAGTAAATTATGGTACCATATCATCGCCCCCTTTGATAAAGTTTCTCCGAATTTCTTCAGCAGTACAGACTCAATCTCATCGTCCTCTAGGTTGTTCCCCTTTATTGCGCACGTGTAAGAAGTGGCATGCTCGTTGGGGTCAATAGTTCCATTATGCTTGGGAATTTCTGGCATGCGGAAATTTTTCGGAATGGGCTTAGTAGCTGTGCTCGGGGGGAAGGGCTTTTGTACTAACTTCTTTGAATCCAAACCCTTCAAAATCGGTGGTGCTCCCGGAATTTGATCAACTAGGGAGTTATATGTTTCTTCTTTTTTGTCATTCACTTCAATATTCTTCTCCCCCGATTCAATTCGTTTTGTCAGCTCCTCGAATATTTTCAGGATAGCGGGGTCGGTTCCTGACACATTCCCATTTGACCTCCTCAGCACTGGTTCGGCCATGTGAATAACTTCCTGTGATGGCTCGGGTTCGACCCTACTCGGTGCTTGGTTCCGATTTTAAAGATGTTCTATTGCAACTTGTTAATCCTGCAATATTTCGAATATTATTCAAAGGCTAATTTCGCCTTTTTCGCCGCCCTGTGCGTTCTGATCGGCTGATCAAACGTCTCTACGGATGCTATTTTCGGTGTCGACGCCCAGATTTGCATTCAGGGCAATATGGGAACTGACGTCAATGGGGTCTGCAACTGGTACTCCCTCGAGAGCAACTGGAGGCTCTTCGTTTCCTGGGGTGGCTAAGTTGTCGTTTTCGCCATGAAACCCAAGACCATTGTCGATGTGTGTGAGTACTGCTTGAGAGTTCGACATGCTGATCCTGGAATCAAAAATGCTTACAAGAATAAGTGTAAAGCAGTGTGTGTTATGAAAATTAGCAGCAGGCAATTACTATTATCCTTAGCCCCACGGTGGGCGCCAAACTGTTTACCCTTAAAATTGGATAACAATTAAATTTGTAAGTAGTTTTAAGGATATGTGATTTTACTTGGTACAAACTGAGAAATATAAGTTAGAAATTAATTGTAAAATGAAGCAAACCAATGTAACGCGCAATTTTGGCCCTCGAGCTAGGTCTCCCTCGAACCAACTGAGTATATTATTAAAAAGCAAGAACTGAACAACTGAATAAGAGAGCTTAAGAGAGAAAACATAATATATTTCTTTGTTATGCGCGTGTCCCTTTACACAATGATTGGAACCCCCTTTATATAGTAGAGGAGTTCTACATATGGTACAATTCTAAATACAGAAGAAAATCTTTTGATTGGCTAATCAACTGGTGTTGACTTGATATATGCCGAGATCTCTGCCACAATCCTCGCCCGATCACGGATTCTTTGACTTTCTGTTATTTGACCTAGCAGGCTTCATTCGATCTCGCTAGATCCCTATCCTTCTCGGTCTCGACCTTAGATGGTCTCGATCTCGATCGATCCCTGAATCACGAGTTAGGCAATATTTATTCATGTAACGATCAAATATAACTTATGATTGAACATCGGTCTGCCACCCCGGTCTCGATTAACCATACAAAATCGGCAAATACGATTTTGACCATACACAAGTATTTCATTAAGGGGTTGAATGGTTAGTATAGAAGGAGATTTAATCTCCATATAAAATCCAGCATTATTATCTACAATGTCTGCTTGCTACTATTTTTTCTCATAAATAATACGTGCATAAATTATGCAAAATCTTTGCATAAATTTATGTGGGATAGAACGTGGAATAAGAATTTGGGTGTTAGTAATATATGCATTAAAAATACTAGAATGATAAAGCTAACTCTCAGAAGTAAACAAACTTTTATTTTGTTTAAATAAAAAAGAAACAAAAGGACCACAATTTTATATTTTTGATCAGTAAAAGAAAGGCTTGAAATTATGAGCATGTTTGCCCTCCTTATCTGTTTAAATTTTTAGATGAGGTAGTTTATAAAGTTTAGCACCTCCCTAATGCTACTTTGTTTTTTTGAGGTTCCAATCTAATAATTGTATTATCACTTGATTTCATAATTTTAAATTAAATTAGAAAATTTTACCTCCTATAGCAAATTATTACACCCTATTTATTATCAATCAAAGCAATATCAAAATATTATTACTTATAGCTACCTTTTCTATTTTTCTAGCAAAATAGGTTTTTATTTTATACCCTACCATTGAGAAGTGAGTTACGCCAATTATAATCTTTCTCTCTCTCTCTTCCTTCCCTTTCTCTATCAGCAAGATTCTCAATCATCTCTCTTCTACCTCAAATTTCTCCCCTTTTTTCCATTAAGGCGGAAATTTTTGGTGGCTATGGTTAGGGCTGCTTATCGGGCGGATCGGGCGATTATTTATGCTTAACGGTTCGGCTTATCGGTTATCGTCTTTTAAATGTATTAATTCGCTAGCCACCCGATAAGATATCGGGCGGATTGGTATCGATTTAGCTATTATCGGACGGTTAACGGGCGGTTTATCGGCCTATTTTAATCTGTATTACAGAGGCCTATTTTGGCAACACACCGATACAGTGATAGGGTGATACCACAACTGCACAACATGATATATTAAACTTTTTCAACATACTGATAGTATCACAAGAGACAACCAATAATGGACAAACATACTTGAACCTTCACATACTGAGGAGCAAGGCAGTAAGCTCCTCAAAATTAGCTAAATATAGTCAAGCTTATGGCTCTACAGTCTGCACATTCTTTAGCTAACATAGCACTTCCTAACGTGACAATTACATCCGTCAAAATGAGTCCAGACTTGGCTTGGCTTTCACCTTTATATAAGAAAATGGTTTCTTCACCAATCATACACACAATACACACCACAAAAACCATTCTTAAAATTCCATCAAAGAGATAAACACAATAACATCCAATATCTTATCCAATATCAGTAAGAGCAAGCTCAGGCTATAGCCGTATGGAGGAAACGAGGAGATGAATTTATTCTTAGAGAATAGAATGGGAGGCGAGAGCGACTGGGTTGTTGGTGTTGTATTGCCTCAACCTTCAGAGAGTAGAGAGTAGAGAGTGAGCGGCGACGCGAGAGGGCTGTGTTTTGAGATCTGAGTTCACTTCTAACTAGTGACTGCTGGCAAGGGAAATTAGAAATTAGATTTTAGGGTTTCTAATAGTGGATAAATGGAAGGGATATTTAATATACATATAATATAAAAATATATAAATATAAAAATTTTTAACGGGTTAACGGTTTATCTGATAAGAAAATTGATTAATTCGCCCCAAATCGATAAGCCATTAATAATAAAATTTCAATCTGTTATACACCCGTTAATCCGATAACCCGATACCAATAAGCTATTAAGCCACTTTTGCGGTTCAGTTTTCGGTTTCATTCGGTTTTGAACACCCCTAGCTATGGTGGACTTGAATAGAATAGATCTGAAGCGAAAAGGGAGTAGGCGAATAGTAGGCGTTAGAATCATCGTCGTCATTGTGATCATCGTCAGAATCGTCGGCGTCATCATCCACTAGTAGCTCATCCTCTTAGGCGAACAGATCTGGACATGGCTATGCCGGAGAAGATTTGAGGGCGGGTTTTTGTTCGTCTTCATTTTTTATTTTAATACAATGTATAAAGTATTTTACTTGGCTAGAAAATGCCATCTCCGGCAAACTTTCTTCTCTTCTTTGCTATTTTAGTCACATACAAAGATACAAATATATTGTATTCTGTACAAATACGCTCAAATACATTGTATTTTTGTATAAATACATTATTTTTTTACTTGTATTTATGTATTCCGAATGTTTGTATTTTTTTAATACAACTGAATATCATTGTGTTTTATAATTTTTTGTTGTTTGAATACAGTCGAATTGAATACGATGAACTGAATACAATGTATAATAGTGAATAATGAATATCTGTGAATTGAATACAATGTACACAGTCGAATTGAATAGAACAGTATACATCCTTATTTCTTGATTATCTCACTGTATTTATAAATCAGTCGCGTGAATACATGGAATAAAAGTACAGTAGCAGCGAAATTTATGTAGAATTAATTTTGTTGAGTTAAATTAGGAGTGATACATGCTAATTGACCCTCTTTTCGTTATTAAACAGCTGGACTCCCCTATTTTTTAGGCAAATTCCGCTATTGTATTCATGAATAGTAGTAGCGAAATTTATATAGAATTGATTTTATTGAGTTAAATTAGGAGTGATACATGCTAATTGATCCTCTCTCCGTTATTAAATAGCTGGATTCCCCTATTTTTTAAACGCATTCCGCTACTGTATTCATGAATACAGTAGCGTGAATACAACGAATGCAGCCGCACAACTGGACTCCCCTATTTTTTAGGTCAATTTCGCTACTGTATTCATAAATATAGTAGCGCGAATACAGTCGCGTAATAACTAAATAGTAGCTATATGAAGTAATTATGTAGCCCAACTCTACCCTAGTAGCGGACTGAGTTGGGCTGATCTCATGGCCCAAGCTCATTTTGACGGCTCTATCCATTGGTTAGCCATTAAGTATCTATTTTTATATGGGATGTTATCCATATTTGACTATTTTAAACAGATAATTGTCCAACTTATATTTTAGTGGATAATATGAATGAAAGGTTATAATTTTTATCTATTTTTCTACCCCTAGATGCAGTGAATGGTCAATAAAGCTTTACATACAAAGGTTGTAATTGTAATTAGCTAGCATTCTCAGAATTGACGTATATTTCCAGTATGCTGCAAATCTAAATTGATAAATAAATGACCCCTCTAAATTTTTGACAAGCTGTGCTCCCAATTCGTCATGATATAAACTAGAGCAGGAAAATAAATTAGATCTACTGTCCTTTCTTGTTTCACTCTAGATCTACTGTCATGTACCTTGTTAAAACAAAGCTGTGGGATTTCTTGAGGATTAATGCTAAATGGTGCTGGGTAACACTCCAATAAATTTTAAAAGGTATACTACTCATAGTCATTGAATGGATATGGAGGGTCCTGCCTGTTGATTAATAGTAAATGAGTGTTATGTGTCCCTATATGGCTTGTAATTTAATTTGCTACATGTATCATGTGCGAAGTGACTTGGATTTTGATATATAGATTTGATGATTTTCAAGAACCAAAAACACTAATATGGAATCATTACCGATAGATGTAGTGTACTTTAATTTTTCTTGGAATATACATGTTCGCACAAATAGTAATGAAATATGAGAAGAAAGAAGTATTTATAAATGTAAGCGAATTTAGGATTTAAAGTCAATCGGATCTTTAATTTATGAATATGATCTGAAACCATGACTCAATCCATTCTAAGTTGGCAAGGGTCAAAATTGATCAAATATATAGGTAATAAATCAAGTTGTCCAACGTCACAACATCTTCTCTTTATTTTGCTTTTGGAAAAAGAAATGTGAAAGACTATGTATTGTTCTTAAATTATTAGTATAAGTTCTTACATTTTGACTCGTTGGATTACATTATTTGACTAATGTTTGATGGCATGTCGGATTTACCCTGTTAGATCAAGTTTATTTGTCATAACCTGAATTCGTTTAAACAGGGATGTGTTGCACGGGTTACTAAAAAGTAGGTTAATTTTGCCAATTCTTCTCATTGGAATGAGGAACAAGGTAGTCAGTGACATATTAGTGAAAACTTTGGTTAGTGTAACATGCCACAGTTAGCTTTACTTTAATGTAGGCAAGAGGAGGAGGAGTTAGTAAAAGAATAAAAATTAGGTTTTGCTTAACAGCAGAAGTAAATATTGGCAATAGAGAGAACATTGAATGTCACGCGGTTTCAAGGAGTGATGAGGGCATCAGCTGACTTTGGCTGTGGAGTAAATGCTCTTTCCTGTCACCTTTTTGACTCTTTCACTCTCTTCTTAAAACTTATTTTGGGTCACTTCCTCTAGGTCTCCTTCATTTCTATATATGCAGATAAAATACCTTAGCCCTTAGACCCTTGTCTTTGCTTTTTCCAAGAACCCAAAAAAAAGTTGCAGCCATCTTCACAAAAAATCAAAAAAAAAGAAGAAACTACTAACATTCATATAGAATAGAAGGGACAATCACAACCAAAAAAAAGTCATAGGAATATAGTGTTGAGATGGGTAGACCCCCTTGCTGTGACAAAGTAGGAGTGAAAAAAGGGCCATGGACTCCAGAAGAAGATATAATGTTGGTTTCTTATGTTCAAGAACATGGTCCAGGAAATTGGAGGGCAGTTCCCACTAAAACAGGTTTCTTGTTTTGCATTCTCTTATTCTATTTATGAGTGTAATTAAGATGTGCTTATATTGCTAAATGTAGTGAGTTTACTAAAGATTTGTCTTTGTTTTTCCCAGGATTGCGGAGATGTAGCAAGAGCTGCAGGCTAAGATGGACTAACTACCTTAGGCCAGGGATAAAGAGGGGTAGCTTCACAGATCAAGAAGAGAAGATGATTATCCAGCTACAAGCTCTTTTAGGCAACAAGTATGCTATCTTAATCTCTTCTTTTTCCCTCCTAAACCTAATACTTAAAAAAACTAATCTAGGGTGTATTTTGCAGGTTTAGCTGACCTGTTAGTCGTAGTTCAAAATACATACACATAATATTAAAAAAAAGTATATAGTAGTATATAATATGGTTACTCTCATTCTAAACCAATTCTAGATCTTGAATTCGTAGCATAATACTTATGTGGGTCTGGATCATCATTTGGCATATTAATCTAACATTTTTTGAAGCTAAAATTCCTGTAAATCAAAACCACAATAGTGAAATAGTTTAGGATTAATTCCAGTATACTAATACAGTAAATGAGATTTTTACATTATGAGTTCATTTAAAAAACAATTACAGTTAATTATTTTTCATAAGAAGTAAATTTAGTAATCTAAATATAAGACAAATTTCTTATTGTAACATGTTAAAAATACACCAACAATGTAAAAATTCTTTTTATTATCACTATATATATAAGTTTAATATTTGTGACTTGGTGTGACCTTGTAACAGATGGGCTGCAATAGCTTCGTATCTACCAGAGAGAACTGACAACGACATTAAAAACTACTGGAATACTCATCTAAAGAAAAAGATGAAAAATCTTCAAGAAAAATGCTCTGGAGATGATGATCTATTCTCTGTAGAAAATGGTCATAATTTCTCATCTTCAAACTCAACCTCAAGGGGCCAATGGGAAAGAACACTTCAAGCTGATATAAACATAGCCAAAAAGGCTTTACATAATGCCTTGTCATTGGAAAACTCAACCCCATATATTAAACAAGAAACCCCAGCCCAAGTTTCTACCTATGCATCAAGTACTGAGAATATAGCCAGATTGCTACAAGGATGGATGAGAAGTTCTTCTTCCACAAATAATTCTGAGAATTCAAAAACTTCATCTAATAACATTGCGGCCACAACTGATTCCTCTTCCTGTGATGGGACTCCAAGTGCTGAAAGCAAAGGTATTGTCGAATTATTTGATAAAAATATAAATTGTTAGATAAAGTACACTTTTAATTGTTTGTTCTATTTTAGTTTATGCGGCACTATTATTATTTGGAGAGTCAAATAATTTTTTTGCTATGCTGATTTATATATTTTTCACATAATTTTCAATTATGTAAAATTTATTTTAATAACTTGAAGAAACTAGTCTTTTAAAATGCATAAAAAATTAAATGCATAAAACTCGTACACCAAATAGCTTCACATAAAATGAAAAACAAAAAAAATTATACTTTATTACATCTCCAACACTTCTCCTCACGAGCGACCTAACTTTTTGTTATTTATCAAGCACATGAAAATCCTCTGCCTAATCTAAAAAATTAAGATGTTAAAGAAAGTATATTTTAAATTACTTAATTATTATTTCTCCAACAGGTGGAGTGGGCATAATGGAAGCGTTCGAGTCGCTTTTTGGGTTGGAAACATTTGAATCGTCAAGTTCAGATCAGCTGTCTCAAACAGCATCACCTGAGGCTAGTAAATTTCAAGTTGAAATCAAGAAAGAAGAGAATAACTCACAAGTGCCCTTGTCCGTTATGCTAGAGAATTGGCTGTTTGATGAAAATACCATTCAAGGGAAAGACGATTTGACTATCTTCTCCTTTGATGAAACTGCTGACCCTTTTTAGAAGGATTTTTTTGTTATAATTCTTGTGAGGGATTTCTAGAATTTGAATGCTCGGTCTCTTTTTTTTTTTTATTTTTTTTTTTTATAAAAATCAACGTACTCTCATTTTTTTCGAGGCATATATGAGGCATCCCCATTTTGTTTTGTCTGGTATGGCGTGCTTAACAGTGTACATTCAATCCATTCTTACATTGACTAGTTCAGCCAAGAGTAGAGTTCTTTTACCATGACTTAGCTTTTAAATTTCATTTCAATGGATTTAAGTTGAATTCACTCATAGTATATTAAGAAAGGTGCAATTTAATTGACCGCAACATGCATGTCATAATTGTTTACCCTTAAAATTAGATAACAATTAAATTTATAATGAGATTCTAAGAAAACACGATATTTCACTTAATACCAATAGATAAATATGAAGATTAATAACAAAAATAAACTATAAAATAAAGCGAACCAGTATTGAAACTGAATTCAACCCTCGAGCTAGGGTGCCCTCGAACTGATTGATACCAAGATAGTTAAAAATACAGCAAGCTAATGAACAAGGGAGTATAAGCTAAAGAGAGAGCGTTATATTAGCTTTTTTGCGTGAGAACAATGTGTCTTACAAATGGTTAATACTCCCCTTTTTATAGTAGAGGAATTCTACTTGTGGTATAACTCTAATTACAGAAGGAAATCTCATGATTAGCCAATTAACTGTTTCTGATTTGATCTGTTCCGAGATTTATGCCATGATCCTCGACCAGTTACGGATATCCCCTTTTCTATTATTGTGCTATCTTCGATCTTGCTCGATGTCTGTCTTGTTTGGCTTCGATCGCTACTAGCCTCGATCTCGACAGGTACCTCGATCCTGAACTTGGTACCTAGTCCTCGTGATTTAGTTTGTTCCATTATAAGGTCGTCCTTCGATGCAATCTCCCGGTCTCAGTCAGATAGTAAAATCGGATGGGCCCGGTTTTAACCGTATACAGATAGTCCCCTCGTATTTTTGGAGTGCAATGACAAGAAACGAATTGAGCCATCGATTTTCTATCTCGACCTGTCATGATGTCATCCTTGTCACGTAAGCGACGGAAGTGACTGAAACGTCCCGTCTTGTACAGTTACCAAGACATTAAATCCACGTCAGTCGATGGTCGGCCACTGCCAATATTGAACTGTCGTTGTGAAATTTAAAAATAGCCCCCCTCTCCACCATTTTGTACTTTTACTTTCAGATTTCCAATCTCCAAAGCTTTTTATATCTTCTAATTTCTTCATCTGTAAATCTATGATTTTCACTGCTAACCGCTTCTCAAAACACCAAATCTTATCATCTCCATCTATTTTTAACTTCAAATCCATACAAAATGGCAAAAACATCAAAAACTATTCCTAAAAAGGAAAACGCTTCTTCATCGCGGCCGGCCGGCGACAAGACACCGACGGAGCCGCGCCCCGAGGAGTGTGTTCCCGGGGTGTGTGTCCTCACTTCCTATTTTAAGACCGATAAAGCCCCGTCGATTCTCGGGCAATGCGAGCCAATGTCGATGTATATATGCTCGATAACTGAGGGATAACTTAAGTAGGTAAAGAAAGATTGCAACTGAGAGGGCAAAGAGGTGGTGATCCCGACCCCCGAAGAGGACATCACTACCCATGTGGAAGGGTTTCTAACTGTTTGCACTTACCCTTTCACGCTGGGCACCCTCGACCCCGTCGTCGTTGATTTTTTGCCGTCAGTATCAAATAACCCTAGGCCAAATCCATCCTTTCTTTAGGCGAATTGTGATTCTGCTCCGATTCTTCGTGAGCAAAGTCGACGGGATGCCTTTCACCCTCGACCACCTCATCAGGTTATACAGCCCCCGCCTCTATCGAGGCGGGTTAATAAAACTCCAACGTCGGGCTACCAAAGTGCTGTTCTCGTGCATAGACGAGGACAAGGCCCGAGGCTGGATGGGACGATATGTTCGAGTGAGGACTTCCGACCTAATCCCGGCCGAGAAGATGCCATTTCTCAAAAAATGGAATATGAAGCGTAAGTACAATCCTACTGCTAGCTCTTTATTTATTGTTTTGCTCCTTTTCTTCTTCTCATCGATATCCCCTTCCGTGATGTAGCGGTTGCTTTGATTCCCGGTGCAATTCCTAACCTCAAGAGCTGGGTTCGGGACCTGGCCTCGACCTCTTCGTATGCCGAGCGCTCATGGAGCAATTTATCAAAGGGCCGATGGGAAGCCAAAACTCATGGTAAGCCCCTTTTTCACGTCTTTAATGATTTTATCAAAGCATTTATTACTTAATTTCCTTTCATACAGGCCTTGGCAAAGATGCTGTTATGATGCCCATATCTGGTGAGGGGGAGACTTTGATCCCGCCACCGAAACCGGTGAAGGTCAAAAAGAGGAAAAAGTTCTCACCCTCCGAAGATACAGAACCTAAGAAGAAGGCGGCTCGTAAGCCGAGGAAGAACATCATCCTCCTAACCGAAGAGTCTGTTCGGCATCTAAGGGAGGAAGACGAAGAAGTGGAAGAAGACGTCTCCGGGCTGGTGGCCCGAGTGGGAATGAGCACCGAGGCCCCAAAGGCCACTAAATCGGTAAAGGCTGCAGAGACCCCGTCTTGAGATGAAGGGGTCTCGGGAAGAGACTTGGGTGAAGTCCCCGAGTCATCAAGGATCGAAGGTGACTCACACCACACTGAGCCAACGGTTTGTACGACTGTCGAGGCCCCTCGAGATGAGGAGAATTCCCCAAGTGATTCACTTGGGGCAATAGAAATTGGAGGCTCCCCGCTGTTCCCCTCGTTTTCAGAGGAGATGATTCAAGAAGCTCGGGCCTTGAAGACCCTCTCCATCGAAGGAGCCCACGGAAGGGAAGACCCTTTCTGTGATTACTTTACCGATCTGAGTGACTTGGAGGTCTCGAGGAAGGACTTGGGCGAGGCATCGAACCTTTTCAATGAAGCGAAACAAGCTTTGAATTG
This sequence comes from Nicotiana otophora, assembly GCA_000715115.1. Classification (NCBI taxonomy): domain Eukaryota; kingdom Viridiplantae; phylum Streptophyta; class Magnoliopsida; order Solanales; family Solanaceae; genus Nicotiana; species Nicotiana otophora. The sequence continues at coordinate 64,701 of AWOL01S0008271.1, read as the reverse complement.
GGTAAGCCTTAGCTCCCCTTGTTGGTATTACCTTTGTGTTCATTTTTCTCTTTTTGTCTAACTTCTTTTCTTCTTTCTGCAAAGGCCTCAGTGCTTCACCAAGAAGCATTTTCTAGGTCTCGAGCCGAGCTGAGTCGGTACGAGGTCGACATTCAAAGGCTTGTCGAGGAGAGGAATTCCCTCAATCTTCTCGATAAGCAAAAAGAAGAACATATCAAGGACCTCCGAGCCGAATTGGCCACGGCTCATAAAGATCAGACCGACCTGATCGAGCAAGTAATGAAAATCTTAAAAGCTCATGGGCTCAATTCGGGAACGATGGCTAACATTTCGATCTCACAGTTATAGTAGAAGGTCGAGAGGATCAAGCAGCTCCACGAGGAGGTCAATATGATAAAGGCGGAGTCTTTGGGGTGGAAAGAAGGTATGGGTCGCTTTGCTACAGAAAAAGAGACTGCTCGAGCCCAATTATCATCGGTCGAAAGTCAGCTTCAAGGTATGAAGGAGAAGAGCTCGGCTCAAGCAAGGAAAATAGAGGAGCTCGAGGCTCGGTTGGCTTCCGAACTTGCCAAGGCCAAATCTGAATTTGAAAAGGCAAAGGCCGAGGTAGATGCGATCATTGCCGTCTACTGGGCCGATGCTGAAGCCGCTCAAATCCAAGCGAGAGAGGCAACCGAGACTGCTCAAACTCGAGCATATTGGATTGTCGAACTCGCCAAATGCCAATCTCGGAGGGAAACCCTCGAGGAGATTCACGCTCGAGGTTTCGATCTTACTAACGAGATAGTAAAGGCTAGAGAGCATGAAACCGAAGCTGGAGCGCTAGCCACTTCCGATGATGATGATGATGATGTTAGCAAGAGCGGGTCTGAGAATGGGGAGGACCTCGATAGAGAAGAAGCTCCCCCCGGAAAAGATCAGGAACCTTAGAATTTTTCACTTTTGATCTTTTGTATAGGATCCTGATCGGACCTTGTAAATATTCTCATATATATAAAGATCTCTTTCCTTTCCGACTTGTCTTTATTTCTTTTATGCCTCGTGGAAATTTTGTTTTATTTATGCCTTATGAAAATTTTGTTCATAAGTTCGAGGCTTAGTCAATTTGATCGAAACCGAACTAGTGTAGTTTTTATAATCGAGTGAGTACTTGCTCGAACTCGGAGTAGGGTTACCCTTAGATTTTAATTGAGTGAGGATGATTTCTCAAAAATAAACTGGCCCTTTAGGCTCTTGAATTAGGCAGATACGACCATAGCAAAAAGAATGACTTTCTCCCCCTTTTCGGCTTGAAAGGTTTATTGTTTAATCATATAAATTCTGTTGTGCCTTAGCACGAAATAAAGGATTTGCTCGAGAGTTCGAACAGTTCCGTACCCATTAGGATTTTTAAGGATCGATTATCAAGACCCTTTGTTTCGTAATGCCATAGCATAAAATAAAGAATTTCAAGAGTTCAAACGACTTTGTACCCATTAGGATTTTTCGAGGGTCGATATTATCGAGACCGTTAGAAATTTAGCCGAGGGTATCCTTTTTAACCGGTTTCTGAAAATATTCGAAGGCCTGTTTAATAACGGAAATCGGACGTCTTCGAACCGTGTTAATTTGGCCGTAGCCTTTAACTTGGGATTTACCTTTTGGGCTTGTTCCCCTGTTATACTTTGAACTTGTTTGAAGTATCAATCCCCGAGTGGGGTGGCCATGGCCGTGGCCTATAAAATCGAGGATTGCCTTTTTAAGGTCTTACGATTTCAAGGTTTAGTAATTCGATTATGTCGATTTTTTGGACGACAGTCCCCGAGTATCGGATAAATTATTTAAACTTCAGTTGTGATCGGCCCTTAAGCCAGTTTCCACAATAGTTCATAAGTATGAAATTGTAAAGTATAAGTTTTTCTAAAGCATGGAACATCTAGTAAGGAAAAATACTTCTTTCAATAGATTATACATGTGTACGTGTTTTGCCATTAGGGTTCGAGTAATCTACATGGACACGGTTCATTTGACCTTTTGGTCCTCTACAAAATTTACCTATCGAGACCCTGTCGACACAAAGTATTTTTCTTGTAACTATCCGAAGGCGATGCCTCCCAATATTCGAGGTTGATTGTAAAGGACCCTCAGATACTATTGAATTGCTCTAAGTGAGCACAAACAATGGTTGCCTCATTAAAAACCTCGCCGGAAAAACCCATTTGGGACAAAAATCGGTCTAAGGGAAAAAGAGTGCAACGCGTGCTTTCAGACCTAAGGACTATGCGTTTGAAGAATGCGTTTGAAGAATCCTTTGATGTCTTCGATTAAACACCTGCAAATGGTTAGCATAAAATATAAATAAAAATGGAGAAGGTCATATCTTAGCGGTAATATCATTTGAGGAGTGATATATTCCAACTGTTTGGTAATTATTCACCGTTCGCCATGCCAACTTTATAGGATCCTTTTTCGATGATATCGAGGACCTGGTTTGGTCCCTCCCAGTTTGGACCAAGTTTTCCTTCATTTAGGTCTGGAGTATTGAGGGTGACCTTCCTCAGAACCAAGTCCCCGATTTTGAAGTGTCAAAGATTGGTTCTTCGATTGTAGTACCTTTCGATATGCTATTTCTGTGCGGCCATTCGAACGTGGGCAACTTCCCATTTTTCATCTAGCAATTCGAGGCTTGTAATTCATAGCCTCGTGATTTGACTCTTCTATTGCATATCGAAACCTGACGCTGGGTTCCCTGACTTCAACCAGGATCAGAACTTCGGCGCCGTATACTAAAGAAAACGGTGTTGCTCCCGTACTGGATTTTGACGTCATTCGATATGCCCAAAGGACTTCTGGCAATATTTCTCTCCATTTTCCCTTAGCGTCGTTCAATCTTTTCTTTAGATTTTAAATGATGGTTTTGTTTGTTGATTCGGCCTGTTCGTTCCCACTAGGATGATATGGCGTCAACATGATCCTCTTTGTTTTGTGATCTTCGAGAAATTTTGTCACTTTGCCACCGACGAATTACTTTCTATTGTCGCATACGATCTCGGCAGGCATCCCAAATTGGCATATAATGTGGTCCCAGATGAATTCTATGACTTCTTTCTCTCTAATTTTCTCGAAAGCATGTGCTTCAACCCACTTAGAGAAATAGTCAGTCATAAAAAAAAAATTAGCTTTACCTGGGGTCGATGGCAGAGGGCCGGCGATATCCTTTCCCCACTTCATGAATGGCCATGGGGATAAGACTGAGTGGAGTTGCTCTCCAGGCTGGTGAATCATCGGCATATATCTTTGACATTTGTCGCACTTTTGAAGAAACTCTTTTGTATCCTTCTCCATATCGGTCCAATAGTATCCTGCTCTGATGACTTTGTGAACCAATGATTCGGCACCAGAATGATTTCTGTAGGTGCCCTCGTGGATTTCTCGTAGGATGTAGTCGGTATCTCCTGGTCCCAAACATAATTTCAATGGTCCATCGAACATCCTTCTATATAGGGTTCCATCATCGGCCAATGTGCATCGTGCGGCCTTCGTACGTAGATTTCTCGATTTTTTAGGATCCGATGGAAGCTTCCCATTCTTTAGGTACTCAATATATTTGTTCCTCCAATCCCAGGCCAGACTTATGGAGTTGATTTCGGCGTGGCCTCCTTCGATTACTGACCTTGAAAGTTGTACGACAGTCCCCGAGCTAATCTCGCCATCTTCGACTGATGACCCCAAATTTGCAAGGGCATCGGCCTCGCTGTTTTGTTCTCGAGGCACATGCTGTAAGGTCCATTCTTTAAACCAATGTAGAGTCACCTATAATTTGTCCAAGTACCTCTGCATTCGATCTTCTCGGACCTCGAAAGTTCTGTTGACTTGGTTTACCACGAGCAAGGAGTCACATTTGTCCTCGATGACTTCTGCTCCTAAACCTTTAGCTAACTCGAGACCTGCAATCATGGCCTCATACTCGGCCTCATTGTTAGTTAACTTGGAAGTTTTGATAGCTTGTCTAATTGTATTACTCGTGGGCGGCTTCAAAACGATGCCTAGCCCGGACCCCTTCATATTCGAAGCACCGTGTGTAAAGAGGGTCCACATTCCCGATGATGTACCCAATTTTAATAATAGTTCCTTTTCGACCTCGGGTATGAGGGCTGATGTAAAGTCGGCCACAAAGTCCGCTAAGATTTGAAACTTGATGGCCGTTCGGGGTCGATACTCGATATCGTACCCACTAATCTCGACGTCCCATTTGGCCAATTAGCCCGAAAGTTCAGTTTATGCAAAATATTGCGAAGGGGATAAGTAGTCACCACACATATCGGGTGACACTGAAAATATTAGTTTTAATTTCCTAGAAGCACTTATTAAGGCAAGCGCTAATATTTTTAAGTGTGGGTACCGGGTCTCGACCTCACCTAGAGTTCGACTAACATAATAAACAGGAAATTGTGTACCTTGCATTTCTCAAACTAGGACCCCACTTACCGCGATTTCCGAGACTGTAAGTACAAGTATAGTTGCTCGTCCGTTTTCGGAGTATGAAGCAATGGCAGGCTCGAGAGGTACCCCTTTAATTCTTCCAATGCTTGTTGGCATTCTGGGGTTCATGTTCTTTTTGAGCAGTGAGAAGAACCTGTGACTTCTATCTGAAGACCACGAGATGAATCGGCCTAGGGTAGCTATGCGCTCTGTTAATATTTGTACGACCTTAACATTATCCACGACTGTGATGTCTTTGATCGCCTTGATCTTATCGGGGTTTATTTCGATACCCCGATTTGATACCATAAAGCCGAGGAACTTACCCGAGCTGACCCCGAATACACATTTCTCCGGGTTGAGTTTCATGTTGTATTTCCTTAGTATATTGAAGGTCTCCTGCAAATGTGTCAAATGGTCCTCTGCTCACAGGGACTTAACTAGCATATCGTCAATATAAACTTCTATTGACTTACCTATTTGTTCTTCGAACATTCAATTTACTAAGCGTTGATAAGTGGCACCAACATTTTTTAGTCCAAACGACATTACATTATAATAATATGTGCCGTACTTAGTGATGAACGGAGTCTTTTCCTGATCCTCCGGGTTCATTTGTATTTGATTGTACCCAGAGTAGGCATCAAGAAAACTAAGGATCTCGTAGCCGGATGTGGCATCGATCATGCGATTGATATTCGGCAGAGGAAAAGAGTCTTTAGGATATGCTTTTTTTAAATCTTTATAGTTTACGCACATTCTAAGTTTATTTCCCTTTTTAGGGACTACGACTACGTTTGCTAACCATTCGGGATATTTTACCTCCCGAATGGATCCTATTTTGAGAAGTTTGGTTACCTCGTCCTTGATGAATGCATGTTTTACCTCGGCCTGGGGTCTTCTCTTTAGTTTTACCGGGCGGAACTTCGAGTCCAAGCTCAGTCGATGTGTAGCGATTTTTCGGCGGGATCCCTGTCATATCTAAATGGGACCAAGAAAAACAATCCATATTATTCATAAGAAATTTGATGAGTTTTTCCCTGAGCTCGGGGGTTAACCCCGTACCTAGGTATACCTTTCGATCAGGAAGATGCTCGATCAGTACGGCTTGCTCCAGCTCCTCGACCGTCGATTTGGTGGCGTCGGAATCCTCGGGGATTATAAAGGATCGAGGGATCCAATAGTTATCGTCCTTGTGCATTCCCCACTTCTCCGATTGAGTCGAGGTTGCTAGCTGTGGTTGCTATTTAGCTTCCTTTTTTCCTTTGGACTCTGATCCTTTTGTTGACGAAAGCGCTGATACCGATATCACTTCGTCGACCGCGAACATATTTTTGGCAGCATATTGTTCCCCATACACCATTTTTACTCTATCCGGTGTTGGGAACTACAGCATTTGGTGAAGGGTTGAGGGGACCGCCTCATATTGTGAATCCAGGGTCTTCCGAGTAGTGCGTTGTATCTCATATTGCCTTCGATCACATGGAACTTTGTTTCTTGAATAATTCAGGCTACATTTACTGGTAGGATGATTTCACCTTTAGTTGTTTCGCTTTCCATGTTAAAGACATTGAGAATCTGAGCTGCGGGTGCGATCTGATCTTGTAGGCCGAGTTGCTCCACGACCCTCGATCGAATAATATTGGCCGAACTTCCTGGATCAATTAAAACATGTTTAACCTGAATTTTATTCATAAGGATAGAGATTACCAAAGCATCATTGTGGGGTTGTGAGATCCCTTCTGCTTCCTTATCATTGAATGATAAAGCGCCTTCTGGCGCATAGTTTCGAGTTTGTTTTTCTCCGATGATCGATACTTTAGTGCGTTTGAACACGGGCCCTTGTGGAATATCGACCCCTCCAACGATCATGTGAATCACATGCTGTGGTTCTTCATGCTCGTTTTTCCTGTTTGCGTAGCTATCTTTGAAATGGGTTTTAGCTCGGTTGCTCAAGAATTCTTGAAGGTGACCCTCGTTGAATAGACGGACCACCTCCTCCCTTAGTTGTCTGCAGTCTTCGGTTTTATGACCATGTGTACCATGGTATTTGCATGTTTGATTGGGGTTCCTTTGGGATTGATCGGTTTGTAGGGGTCTGGGCCATCTAGTATCTTTGATTCTCCCAATGGCTGACACAATACTTGATGCGTTGATGCTGAAGTTGTATTCTGACAATCGTGGTGCTTCTGTGGGATTGGCATATTTATTGAAGCCACTTTTGCTCATGAGCCCTCGAGAGCTCTGTCTTCGATCATTTCTTCGATCATTTCGGATGTGATTGCGTCATGGGCCGCTGTTTCTACGATCTGCATTGTATGATATATACCAATCTCTGCTCGACCGGGGTTCTCTGTCGATATTCCTTTAAGTTCTGCCGACGGGCCTGTTTGGATAAGCGGAATCGAAAGGGGTCCCCAATTGATCATCCTCGATCCTGATCTTCGACTGGTACCGATTATGTACATCGGCCCAGGTTACCACTGAATATTCAATTAAATTCTGCTTTAGCTGTCGTGATGCCACCGAATTTTGTTCGTTCAAACCTTGAGTAAAGGCCTGAACAGCCTAATCGTCTGTGACCAGTGGTAGTTTCATGCATTCCATCTGAAGTAGAGATACGAATTCCCTCAACAATTCGTTGTCTTTTTGTTTTACCTTGAAGAGGCCCGATTTTCTAGTCACAACCTGTGCCTTTACGAAGGAGTCTGCAAGCATGGCGAAGGAATCGATGGAATTAGGCGGCAAATTGTGGTACCATATCATTGCTCCTTTCGACAAGGTTTCTCCATCTCATCGTCTTCTAAGTCATTTTCCTTTATTGTGAATGTATAAGAAGTGACATGTTCATTAGGGTCGGTGGTCCCATTGTACTTAGGAATTTCTGGCATTCAAAACTTCTTCGGAATGGGTTTCAGTGCCGCACTTGGAGGGAAAGGCTTATGTATAAATTTCTTTGAATCCATACCTTTTAGAATCGGCGGTGCCCCCGATATTTGGTCAACCCGGGAGTTGTATGTCTCTACTTTCTTGTCATTTGCCTCGATTTTCTTTTCTCCCGATTCAATCCATTTAGTGAGCTCCTCGAACATTTTCATAATGGAGGGGTCAGTCCCCGATTCGTTGGCATTCGACCTTTCCGTCACAAGCTCGGTCCTTTGAATGACTTCTGGGTCGATCCTATTCGGTGTTCGGTGTTGATTTTGTAGTTGTGCTATAGCGTCCTATTGAGCATGTAACATTTCAAATATCAATTAGAGTATAACTCCACCATCTTCTCCGCCCTGCGTACCTCGACCACTTGATCGAACTTCCTTGCGTATACTATCTTCGGGCTCAACGCCTAAATTTGCATTTAGGGCGACATATGAACTGGCATCGAATGGATTTGAAATAGGTGCTCCCTCGAGGTCGGCCTGAGGCACCTCGATTCCTGGGGAGGCTATGTTGTCATTTTATCCGTGAAATCCAAGGTTGTTGTCACCATATGTAGGTGTTGCTTGTGAGTTTGACATGTTTGTACTGAAACAAAGCTTCTTACGAGAACAAGTGTAAAGCAGTGTCTATTATCGAAATTAGTATTAAGTAATCACTATTATCCTTAGCCCCACGGTGGGCGCCAAACTGTTTACCCTTAAAATTGGATAACAATTAAACTTATAATGAAGCTATAAGGATACGGGATTTCACTTAATACCGATAGACAAATATGAAGATTAATAACAGAAATGAACTATAAAATAAAGCGAACCAATATTGAAACGGAATTCAACCCTCGAGATAGGGTGCCCTCAACTGATTGATACCAAGATAGTTAAAAATACAGCAAGCTGATGAACAAGAGAGTATAAGCTAAAGAGAGAGCGTTATATTGGCTTTTTTGCGTGAGAACAATGTGTCTTACAAATGGTTAATACTCCCCTTTTTATAGTAGAGGAGTTCTACTTATGGTATAACTCTAATTACAGAAGAAAATCCCATGATTAGCTAATTAACCGTTTCTGATTTGATCCATTCCGAGATTTACGCCATGATCCTCGACCAGTCCCCGAGGTTTACGTCGTGATCCTCGACTAGTCACGGATATCCCTCCTTTATGTTATTGTGCTATCTTCGATCTTGCTCGATGTCTGTCTTGTTTGGCTTCAATCGCTACTAGCCTTGATCTCGACAGGTACCTCGATCCTGAACTTGGTATCTAGTGCTTGTGATTTAGTCTGTTCCGTTACGAGGTCGTCCTTCGATGCAATCTTCCGGTCTCGGTCAAATAATAAAATCGGGTGGGCCCAATTTTAACCGTATACAACAACTATATCTTTCAGGTAATTATATCAAATTTATTATGAAAGTAATATATTATTTTATGTTGATTTAATCAGATAGAATAGACAATTTTACACATTGTTGTTATGTTAAACTCAAACCATTTATTCATGGAGAACTTGTTTGGATTTGCATAACCTTTTTTTAAGGACTTCACCAAAATATTATATTGCAAAAGAATTATTCACAATTGTTGATTATACCAAACTATATATATCAAGTGATAAATTGAAGTAGAAAATTAAAATTTTGTATTAATTAATTATGATTAAATAATAACAGTGCACGTGAAGACACGATTATGAATTCGTTTTTGAGTTTATATAAGAACCGACTGCAAATAAATTTTTTGAATCGTGTAGAACCTTTAGAAAATAATATGGAGTGTTAAGCTAACATGACATCTGAGGATATACATGGTTGGACAGATTAATTGGATATGTCCGAAGAATTATCTTTTGACCTGCCTCGAGCATACTGATAGTAGGCTATAATTATATAATTTAGACACTACTTACACTCTAATTTAGCCGCACTTTATTGATAGTTGAATGCTAAAAGATAATAAAATGCTCTAATTAAGAATTTGATGCTTTGCAGGAGCTACTCCGAGCTAGGAGGGGGCTAACAAGTGTTTTGGAGTCAACATGGAGTGTGAAAGGTCAATCGAAGGTTAGCCCGGTCGAAAAGGGGCGAGAAAAGCAAGCGAGACGACCCCTCCAAGTGCGCGTCCGCGAAGTGGGCCGCGAATTGGTCCGCAAACTCAAGGCAGTGAGGCAGTGGAAATCCTCGGCCGCGGATGGACGGACGAAAGCTAAACATACAGAGTTAATTATGTAATTTTCTAGGCGACTAACCTAAACCTATATGAAACCTAAACTCGCCCAGAAGTAAGGTATGACTGTTTTTAGAAGATTTCAGAGGCAAGAACAAGGGAGAGAAGACAGATAATTTCCTAAGATTTTTCATCTTCTTCTTCATACTTCTATTTGTTGATTATGAATTATTTTAGTGATTTGTTTTCCATTAGTATGAGTAGCTAAATCTATTACCTAGGGTTGATGGAACCAATTGTTGGATGAAGTCTTGACTCTATTTTGTTATAATTGAGTCGTGTTTGTTCTATGATTGTTCAACTATGTATTGTATTGTGGTTAATTTAAAGGGCCCTTGATTAATCGTGTCTAGTTATCTTGTGTTGCTTGAGAAAGAACACTTGATTAGATTGTTGTTGAACAACACCACTTTTGGGTAAGTTAAGAGATTAATTACTTACATTTAAAAGTGGGGTTAGAAATAACGAAGCTTTGGTGGGATAATTATGAGTTGCATAAATTGTTAACTAGAGTAGTTCGAGAAAATACTTCTAGTGAATTATCGTAATTGATCGAGAGGTAATTACGGTAGTCCGGAACTCATAATCCTCATAGAGTATTACGGCGAGATTATAGCTAAAGAGTTAAGAATTAATCCGGCAATTGGGGGAATCAATAGCCCTAGATCCTTTTACCCTTGAATTCAATTTTAGTCTTAATTATTGCTAATTTTATTGTCATTTTTCCTTAGCTAAATAAATTCCACTGATTATTCATAAAACTCTTGCACCTGGAAGTTGTCTGAGCTTATCATTAGCATTATTTAAAATTGTAGTAAATAGGTTAGTTCCCTATGGGATTCGACTCCGGACTTGAGCCGGGTTATATTTGCAGCGACCGCTTAGTCCTTTTTACAAGGCATAGTTGGGTGTGATCAAATTTTGGCACCGTTGCCGGGGAACCTAGCGGTGTTATTTATTACAACTTAGAAGAATTGCTATGATTCTTAGTTTAGATCAATTCTTACGGCGTTTAAAGTTTTCCATTGAAATTCTCACGTTTGAATTCTCCTATGATTAGGTGTATGCCTAGAAGCTCTTCGAGGACTGGTGAACTTTTTGAAGGACTCTCAGACCCCGAGAAAGCATTCAGGGCATTAAATCGAGCCAACAAGAAGAACAAACAGCTACAACAAAAACACACACTCGAAATTGAAATGGACAACGTGGATGATGTCAACGAAAACAATAGGAATAATCAGGTTGACCCAAACAATGGAGTGGTGGTATATCTTGTGCCAGAAGCTACTCTTTATGATTGGTCACAACCAACTGCTGATAACTTAGCCACCGCCATTGCTGTACCTTAGATACAAGCGGAGACATTTCAAATCACCAACAACATGCTGCATCTATTGCAAAATAAGGGACTATTCTCCGGGTCATACATTGAAGACCCACAACAACATCTGAAGAATTTCCTATCAATATCTATGACCCAAAGACAACCGAATGTGACTCCTGAAGCCATCAAGTTATTACTGTTTCTATTCTCTGTGACTGGAGAGGCTCAAACTTGGCTGAATTCGCTCCCAATAAACTCCATTGCTACTTGGGAAGAATTAGTCAAACGGTTCTTAAACAAGTTTTATCCTCCCAACAAGACTACAAGGCAGATCGATGAGATATTGCAGTTCAGGCAGAAACCAACTGAGACCTTGCAAGAAATCTGGGAAAGGTTCAAGGGTATGCTAGTGAAGTGTCCACACCATGGCATTCCAGATCAAATGTTGGGACAGAGATTCTACATGGGTTTAGAAGATAGTTTGAAGGCCAATGTAGATGCTTCAGCCGGGGGTGCATTTTTGAGCAAGACATTCACAGAGTGCAAGATTCTTCTTGACAAGATGGCTAAAAATTCAGGCTGGATGGCTAGAGGTACGACACTTACACCAATAGTGCATTCTGTTGCTCTTGACCCAAACAATTCCCATGCAGAGAACATAGCCACTCTCATGAATCAGATGAGCATACTGACAAAGAAGATTGATGAGATGGGTACAAAACAAGTGCACATTGTTGATACAACGAATGGAGGATTGTGCACTCCTTGTATAAACCAGTCATATGTGTGCTCGTAGAGTGGAGAGAATGACAATCAGGGCTTCAGAGAAGACATGAATTATGTCAATAATTTTGGAGTTCAGAGGCATGGTGGGAAACAATGGGGACCGGCACCAAACCAGTAGTACAAACCTAACCTGCCACAACACAACCCCAATTCTGGAGGCGCACGACCACAAGGTCAAGTTATGCCTTATCAAAGGCAACATGGCTATAATCAGCAGCACCAGCAATAGCTGGCATACCAACCACCTCATCAACAACAGGACAACAACATGGTAGAAATCAGGGGTATGCTGAAATAACTCATTGGAACAAATGGTAAGATGCAAGAAAAGTTAGCAGCACATGATTCAGCAATCAAAGGCATTGAAACTCAACTGGGACAGCTGTCTATGGCCTTGAACAATCACCCCCAAGGAAAATTACCTATAGATACAAATATTAACCCAAAGGAACGGAACCCAAATTAGCTAATGACAGTGAGTCTCAGGAATGGAAGAGATTTAGACAGAGAGTAAGAAGTTGGTCAATTTACGAGAGAGACTACGCCAACTATGCTGGTTACATTAGAGGCAGATAAGTCAGCAGAGCTCACCGAGGTTGTAATTGAACAAGCACAGGTTGACAAGGGTAAGGAGAAGGACGGTGAACAAGTCTCAGAACAGGTGGCACCTCTTGTGCCAGAAGCCTCCAACAAAGAAAAGACATCAAGTAGTGGACAGAGGTTGACTCCAGCACCATTTTCTCAGAGATTAGCAAAACAAAAGAAAGATGATCAATACAGGAAATTCATGGAAATGCTTCGACAGATTCAATTGAATATTCCACTGATGGATGCTTTGAGGGAAATGCCAGGGTATGCAAAAATGATGAAGGACCTGATGTCGCGGAAATTTGACTTCCAGGACCTGTCCACTATAACTCTGACACAGACCTGCAGCACAGTAGTGATAAGACCTATGGCCCAAAAGGTGTCTGATCCAGGTAGCTTCACTATGCCATGCACTATTGGGAGTTATGATTTTGCTAAAGCATTGTGTGACTTGGGAGCCTGCATAAACTTGATGCCCTTGGCAATCTATACAAAACTGGGCATTGGCAGAGCTAGACCGACCTCAATGTTGCTGTAACTGGCCGATCGCACAGTCAAAAGACCGACAGGAATTCTTGATGATGTGCTTGTGCAAGTGGGAAAATTTCTATTTCCTGCAGACTTTGTTATTCTTGACTGTCAGGTGGATGAAGAGATACCCATCATTTTGGGAAGGTCATTCTTAGCCACTGGGAGAGCATTAATTGATTGTGAGACTGGAGAGTTGAAAACGAGGTTGAACAATGAAGAAATAATATTCAACGTTCAACAATCCATGAGAAGACCCAGTGAATTTGCAAACTGCTCACTAATGGAGGCCGTGGATGTGATACTGCAAGAAGAGGATGAGACCCTTAATGTCAAGGATCCACTAGAAGCTTGCTTGATGCATTTGGAAGAGATGGATGGTAAAGGGTTAGCAGAGTGGGTCATGGTTCTCAAAGGTCAAGGATTCTGGAAAAGGGAACCTCAGTTCGAGCCCCTACGCTTAGAAGAGAGAGCAACACCACCTGCAAAACCATCAATAGAGGAGCCACCACAACTGGACTTGAAACCGCTTCCAGCCCACCTCAGGTATGCTTTCTTGGGGCCTAGTTCTATTTTGCCTGTTATTATATCATCTGGTTTGCTAGCTGTGTAGGTAGAGCAACTATTGCAGGTATTGCAAGAATGTAAGACTACTATTGGTTGGACCATGGCAGACATAAAGGGTATCAGCCCAGCCTTTTACATGCATAAGATTCTTCTGAAAGAGGGGCACAAACCTTCTAGGGAGCATCAATGACGGCTGAACCCAAATATGAAGGAAGTAGTAAAGAAGGAAGTGATCAAGTGGCTGGATGCGGGTATTATCTTCCCCATCTCTGACATCAACTGGGTCAGTCCTGTCCAATATGTGCTGCAAAAGGGAGGAATGACGGTCGTACAAAATGATAATAACAAGTTGATCTCAACTCGTACAGTCACGGGGTGGCGGATTTGCATGGACTATCGGAAACTGAACACATCCACTCGAAAGGACCATTTCCTATTGCCTTTCATTGACCAAATGTTGGACAGGTTAGCTGGGCGATCCCACTTCTATTTCTTGGATGGATACTCGGGGTATAACCAGATCTCAATAGCCCCGGAAGACAGAGAAAAAACATCTTTCACTTGTCCATATGGCATCTTTGCCTTTCGGAGAATGCCCTTTGGACTTTGCAATGCACCGGCTACATTCCAGCTGTGCATGTTAGCCATTTTCACTGATATGGTGGAGGATATTATGGAGGTATTTATGGATGATTTCTCTGTGGTGGGGGATTAATTTGAAGATTGTCTTCACAACTTAAGAAGAGAGTGCTCAAAAGATGTGTAGAGACAAATCTGGTGCTGAATTGGGAAAATGCCATTTTATGGTACAAGAAGGAATAGTATTGGGGCATCGAGTGTCCAGCAAGGGCACTGAAGTCGACCATGCTAAGGTTGATATGATTGAGAAGCTTCCACCGCCCACTTCGGTAAAGGCAATGAGAAATTTCCTTGGGCACACTGGGTTCTATAGGCGATTCATTAAAGATTTTTCCAAAATTGCTAACCCCTTATGTAAGCTGCTTGAAAAGGATCAGCCCTTTGTGTTTTCTAATAATTGCAGGTTGGTTTTTGAGGAGCTAAAGAAGAGATTGGTGACTGCACCCATCATAGTGGCACCCAACTGGGAGCAACCATACGAACTCATGTGCGATGCCAGTGATTATGCTATAGGAGCAGTCTTGGGGCAACGCAAAGACAAAATGATGCACCTGATTTACTATGCAAGCAGGACGCTCAGCGGTGCATAGCTCAATTACACTGTAACAGAAAAGAAAATGCTGGCTGTAGTGTTTGCCTTTGACAAATTCAGGTCGTACTTAATTGGTTCAAAAGTTATTATTTATACTGACCATACAACAATTAGGTACTTGATTGCTAAGAAGGAGTCAAAGCCACGCTTGATTCGCCGAGTTCTGTTGCTACAAGACTTCGATCTGGAAATCCGTGACAGAAAGGGGACGGACATCAAGTGGCAGACCACCTCTCAAGATTGGAAGGAGCTGAAAAGAGAATGGAGGTTGAAGACATAACAGAGACATTCCCGGATGAACAGTTACTTGCTGTGACAATGGAGGAGACGCCATGGTACTCTGATATTGCTAACTATTTAGCAAGAGGTATTGTACCTTATGAACTCTCCTTAATTCAAAAGAAAAAGTTCTTCCGCGATTGTCGAGCCTATTATTGGGACAAACCTCTATTGTTTAAAATATATGTAGATAACATGATCCGGAGGTGTATGCCCGAGAAAGTCAACTTTTTGTTTTGCAGGCTTGCCATGCTTCACCATATGGTGGATACTTTGGAGGAATCCGAACAGCAACAAAACTGTTGGAATCGGGATTGTATTGGCCTGCCCTGTTCAAGGATGCCCATGCTTGGGTCAAACGTTGCGATGAATGCCAAAGGACAGGTAACATATCTCACTTCACGAGATGTCGATGACTATAATTCAAGAGGTCGAGGTTTTTGACATGTGGAGGATCGACTTTATGAGGCCGTTCGTCAGCTCGTATGGTAACAAATATATATTAGTACCAGTTGACTATGTCTCCAAGTGGGTCGAAGCGGTGGATCTCCCAACCAATGAAGCAAAAGGGGTAACAAGTTTCCTAAAGAAAAACATCTTCACACGTTTTGGCACCCCGAGAGATATAATCAGTGATGGTGGAACCCATTTTTGCAATAGAGCGTTCGCATGTCCGTTGAAAAAGTATGGAGTTCGCCACAAAGTATCCACACCGTACCACCCACAGACGAGCGGGCAAGTTGAAGTGTCCAATAGAGAAATTAAAAGTGTCCTGACAAAGAAAGTGAATGCAACAAGGACTGATTGGGCAAAGAAGCTGGATGATGCATTATGGGCGTACCACACAGCATTCAAAACTCCAACTGGTATGTCACCGTATAAGTTGGTATTTGGAAAGGCATGCCACCTTCCGGTAGAGCTAGAACATAAAGCACTTTGGGCACTGCGGCAGTTGAATCTGGATATAGAGACCGCAGGCACCAGCAGAGTCACTGAGTTACATGAGCTCTAGGAATTCAGGTTCCATGCATTTGATAATGCTAGATTATACAAAGAAAAGATGAAAATGATCTATGATAAGCACATCCTAGATCGGAACTTCAAGCCTGGAAATCTAGTGTTGTTATACAACTCGAGATTGAGATTGTTTCTGGGTAAGTTGAAGTCCCGATGGTCAGGACCCTGAGATTGTTTCTGGGTAAGTTGAAGTCCCGATGGTCAGGACCCTTCAGAGTGGTGCAAGTGCTCTCAAGTGGAGCTGTAGAGATTGAATCCGAAGATGGGACAAACAAGTTCACGGTAAATGGGCAAAGGTTGAAACATTACCTTGGAATGGTCGAAGAGAAAGGGGATAGAGTGGTGATAACTTTGGAAGAGCCCCGGTACGTGAACGAGGAGTGATAATGAAAGCCTACGTCATGCCGCGACATTAAATCAGGCGCTTCCTGGGAGGCAACCCATGGTTTGTTGTAAATTATTGGGCCGCGACGTTAACTTAGGCGCTTTTTGGGAGGCAACCCATTATTTTCTTACTTTGGTTGTTGTAATTAATTTTGAACGACTTTGACCGATCTACTAGTGTGCAGGGAAAATATTATGCGCATCGGAAGGATTCGGGGGTCAAAATTAACCCGAGAATAGGTAAAAATGCGGCAAAGACAAAAATTGGCTGGAGACGGAGATCCGCGACCGCGAAGTGGATCGCGGATATGGCCACGGATTTTGGCATGTGTTCTGTCCCCCGTCCGCGGCCACGGATTGGATCGCAGATTGGGGTACAAATTTTTGTTCTCCCTCTGCCCAGAATCCGCGGATTAGATCGCGGATTGGACCGCTGATTTTGGGCGTGTCCAGATAACATGCAACCTTCAAGGAAGAGACATGCTATCGGGGCATCATCAAGTGGTCATGGAGGCTCATCTCAGGGACGGGCACCATCCAGTGCAGCTCAGTGTGATCATACCAGGTTTGTCTCCATAGCTGCCCAAGACCGTTTCAGTTTGAAGGCCACTAAAACACCTGTACCGGAAAGGGGTATTGACAGGGCGTCCCTCCAGTATGAGTGCCCTAATATGTATCGGGAGTTGATCAGGCACATATTGGATAACTTTTTCGAAAAGCCAGAGGAGGGTAACTTGATGCTTGTTCGGTAGTTCTATGCCAACTGCCCCGAAGATGAGGATAGAATATGCACTATGCGACACACGAGGGTGGATGCCTCGATAGAAGCCATCAGGAGAGTGTATCGTTTGCCTGAATTCAATGGGGAGGAGGATTTCTATGATACTTACAGGAGAGAACCCATCACATGGAACAAGTTTTTCAGAACTATCTGTGCACCAGACAAAGAGATAGTGTGGGTTGGATCGAAGCTACACTCTTCCTCACTCACTTTTGAAGGAAAGTGCTGGTTATACATCATCAAAAGTCGCTTGATGCCGTCCCACAACACTACGGAGGTAAATGGTCTGAGAGTTGCCTTGATATGGTGCTTCGTCAATGGCCACGACTTCGATGTGGCCAAGGTTATTCAGTCTAAAATGTTCGTCCGTTCACCACAGAAGAGGTATGGGTTCTTTTTTCCCTCTCTGATCACTAGATTATGTCGGCCAGCAAGGGTGCCTGAGAACCCAAATGCGGATGGCATGATAAAGAAAGAAGCAAAGTTCCGGGCAGACAAAGTGACCATCGGGAAAGACCCTGTGGCACCAGGGACAACTCATAGTGACGGTTCTAATGCGTCGGAAGAGGGCGATGAAGGGCAGGAGGAGGTTGAACCTACCTCACCCCCACAGGAACAAGCTACAGTGGCTGAAGGACCATCCCAGGGCAGACGGAGCACGCGAATGACAACCCTAGAACAAGACATGGCAGGACTGCGCAGTTCCGGCACGGAATTGGGGACCAAAGTTGATGCTTTGGCCACCCAAAATGCGAAGTCAGAAAAGAAAATCATGGGCTGGCTGCGTGCGCTAGGGAGAGCATGTCATCTCGACCCTGGCACTGTCTCTGATCAAGACTGATCCACCAGGGAAGTTCCTTTACCTCACATTACTTTACTTTGTATTACATGGGGACATGCCATCTTTTTAAGTGTGGGGTGGGGGATACTTTATTGTAGGTCGTATGTAGATAGTTTTGTAGTTTATTTGTATAAATCAATTTTGACTTGGCCCGATGATGGATATCGTTCGATGGGTTTCTTGAGGGACTAAAGTCGAAAGAAGAAGAAAAAAAAAACAAAAAAGATTTTATTTTGTAGTAGTATATCAATTTCCCCTTGGTTTTTCTTCAAACCACGATTTTTTTTCAAGGGTTTTATTTGAACCGGGTGTAGTTAGATTTTTATTTTTAGTTAGGAACTTATGGGCTATGGGCAGAATTAGAATAGGATCCCGTAATTTTGTAATGCCTTGAATATAACAGTTACATAGTGTGACGCTTAAGCTCATTTGTTGATTTTTGTAAGAAGGCCTTAAAATGTATGTTCTTAATTTGGCTTAAGTACCCCGATCTGAGTGTTTGATGATCTAATCTGGAATGAATCATGTGCTATGTGTGTGTGAGGCTTGTTATATTCTTTGCACGACATTTAACGCCTAGAACTTGCCCCGTGTGTTTGCAAAGAGAAATGCTAGTCTTGTTTAGTCTGGGAAGTAATATAGGTATTTCTTTGTTGAACCATATATATACATACTCCACCCACCTATTTGCTATGTACCATAGTTAACCCCGTTGAGCCTGTAATCCTGTTTCCTTGGCAACCACATTACAAGCCCTATCCCTTGTTTGAATTGACCATCTTTCTGAATCCTTTACCTCTCGTAAGCACTTGAAATACTATGAATTTACAAAGGATAAAGTGTGAGGTAGTTGGTGGAGCTTTTGAGTGGAACTAGGGAAATAAGGAGAAAGGTATATCTTGTTGGAAAAGTCACTTGTGAAAAAAAAAAGAAGAACATTGTTAATAACGTATCATGTTGATTGGTAATAATTCTTTGGTGGCTTTTAAGGTGATGGTGCTCAAAGAAGAAGAGTGGGGTGGTATATGTGGTGTTAAAGACGAAAATATTGGTTTAACTTAGGTGTGGACTTGATTGTAAAATAAATGTATTAAAGTGCTTAGGGAGGTGTATTTACTATCATATCCAAATATATCCTACCCAACCTGTAGCCTACATTACATCCAAATAAAGTCCTACTTGATCCTAGACTGAGTGAGCTCAATTAGTAGAGTCGTACATTACGGACAAGCCTATGGTACGTTTTCTGTGGCACAAGAATGTCATTTCTGAGGGTGAGTGAATTCTGTTCCTTTTAAAGTTCCTCAGTGTGTGTGAATTTTACTGATTGTGAAATGAGTCTCTTTTGTTGTGAGCAGGCACTTGATTCATGAAGGAGAGGTAAGTCTGGACTTATGAATTAGAGTATGTAAGCCGGTTAGGAACATTCCGTGGCTAGGTGGAGTCAACTCTTGAGGTGTAGATGTTGCACTAATGTCCTCAATTTATGTGAAATATTCTTGGTGTGACGAGTAGGGAAGTCTCTCAGTGAAGTTAGGACTCTTAGAGTGTGGTTTGATTGCTCGAGGACGAGCAATGGTTTAAGTGTGAGGTGTTGATATTAGGCTATAATTATGCAATTTAGACACTACTTACACTCTAATTTAGTCGCACTTTATTGATATTTGAATGCTAAAAGATAACAAAATGCTCTAGTTGAGAATTTGATGCTTTGCAGGAGCTACTCCAAGCTAGGAGGGGGCTAACGAATGTTTTGGAGTCAACATGGAGTGTGAAAGGCCAATCGAAGGTTAGTCCGGTGGAAAAGGAGCGAGAAAAGCAAGCGAGACGACCCCTCCAAGTGCGCAGCCGCGAATTGGTCCGCGAACTCAAGGCAGTGAGGCAGTGAAAATCCGCGGCCGCGGATGAGCGAACGAAAGACAAACACACAGGGTTAATTATGTAATTTTTTAGGAAACTAACCTAAACCTATATGAAACCTAACCTCGCCCAGAAGTAAGGTATGGCTGTTTTTAGAAGATTTTATAGGCAAGAACAAGGGAGAGAAGACGGATAATTTCCTAAGAGTTTTCATCTTCTTCTTCATACTTCTATTTATTGATTATGAATTATTTTAGTGATTTATTTTTCATTAGTATGAGTAGCTAAATCTATTACCTAGGGTTGATGGAACTAATTGTTGGATGAAGTCTTGACTCTATTTTGTTATAATTGAGCCGTGTTTGTTCTATGATTGTTCAACTACGTATTGTATTGTGGTTAATTGAAAGGGCCCTTGATTAATCGTGTCTAGTTACCTTGTGTTGCTTGAGAAAGAACACTTGGTTAGATTGTTATTGAACAACACCACTTTTGGGTAAGTTAAGAGATTAATTACTTGAATTTAAAAGTGGGGTTAGAAATAACGAAGCTTTGGTGGGATAATTCTGAGTTGCATAAATTGTTAACTAGAGTAGTTCGAGAGAATGCTTCTAGTAAATTATCGTAATTGATCGAGAGGTGATTACGGTAGCCCGGAACTCATAATCCTCATAGAGTATTACAACGAGATTATAGCTAAAGAGTTAAGAATTAATCCGGCAATTGGGAAAATCAATGGCCCTAGATCCTTTTACCCTTGAATTCAATTTTAGTCTTGATTATTGCTAATTTTATTGTCATTTTTCCTTAGCTAAATAAATTCCACTGATTATTCATAAAACTCTTGCACCCGGAAGTTGTCTGAGCTTATCATTAGCATTATTTAAAGTTGTAGTAAATAGGTTAGTTCCCTGTGAGATTCGACTGCGGACTTGAACCGGGTTATATTTGCAGCGACCGCTTAGTCCTTTTTACAAGGCATAGTTGGGCGCGATCACATACCAAGGAGTAAAGTCAACTAGCATATATCCTCTGTGTATTTATCGTATCTCTAAAATACGTACATCCAAAAGGCAGATACTGTACTCTTGCTAGATTCCAATATATTCAAAAACTTAAAACCTGCAGCAGGACCATATCGGATATTCCAGTGCACGAAACATCTCGTGTTCATGCACGATTCAGGGAAAGGTTGCACCCTAAGGGGGTGGGATGTAGGTAGCCTACTCCATCAGTGATTGGTTTCACACGGCTCCAACTCGTGACCTATAGGTCACATGAATACAACTTTATCATTGCTCCAAGGCTCCCCTCATATAACAGTCTAGAATATCAACCTAATCAAATTATTTCTGACTATCGAAATAATTTGAAGTGTCACTTGCATAGACTGATTTAGAGTGTATAGTGGATGCACCCAAATTATATATGGTCGAGTAACTTAAAATATGACTTATGTGCTAAGCTTTCGCCAACATTACTAGAAGTTATGCACCCTTTATATCCGTTAACTTAAATTTCTGGATCAATCTATATCATTTGTCTCCAAAAGTTTAAAGTGGTAATGAAATATCTTAGGAGTTTCTGCGGAGACATTCGATAAAATTGAAACGACACAAAAAAGATAATTAAAAATCTCAGATATCCAATGCATAATAAGTGATAAACTTTATGCTATGCATTTCATTCGCACCTTGTGACAAGTTGAAATTGCCCATTCCATAAATAGAAAAATCCCACTATGATGACTAACTTCACATGATTCACTTGTTCACTCTATCAAAAATTTATTATCATTCCATAGCAATATATGTGGGCAGCAATTGCTTTGGAAATTTGCTTGCTTTAGCCTTAAATGCTCACATGTGAAGTGCTGCATTTTACAACTATTTGAAATTTGTGGAACGCACAGTAACCGCCCAAGTAAATTTTCCCTAAAGTTTATTAAGTTTCACATTATTATTTTTTACAATTGATAGTGACTCCAAAAATTTGAGATCATTTCGTCTTCTCTAGTTTTGATTTTAATAGCAAAATAGCTTAAATCACTACAAAATTATACTTATACAGGTATGTGGCTGTCCTTTTTTTCCCTCTAATATCATACATATAAATAAATATATTGTGGAAAAGATAATGCAGACATCTTTAATTTGTAAGTATCGTTTTGACTATCTTAGTTTGATCTGGATATTATAAAATTAACTTTTAATTTTTTAAAAATTTAGTTTGCTTTTCCAGTACTAGAGATATAGGATATTTCGATGGACCAATGAAAGAAATCGCGGGAAAATTGATCAACAAACAGTCAAAAATCCATCGACCATATAAGAATTTAATATTTTTGTACAGTCTAAAAATCGTGGACAGAAAAGCCGTCGAAAATCGTTGGCGTCAAATAGCTAGCGGGAGAAATCTTTCGACGATTCAACGTGTATGTTCCAGCTTACGGCAAGCATCAATCTTTTCCAGTTTAGGCCACGCACACCGTTTGGTTCAAGGTATTAGGCGGAGTTATCCGGTTTAAATTTTAGGATTTAATTTATTTCGTGGTTGGCTAGAAATACTAGTTAAAAGCAGTATTATTTTTATACCAAAATTTTAATACTATAACTTATCGATCTGATTATAATGGTGAAATATACTAATTTTGAATCAAACGACTTGGTTATGATACTCCTGATCATCCACATTCTTGATCAGTCTAAAATATAAATAAATGAGAGAAATTATAGGTCACATGGTGTTGGACCCTACTCTTACTTAACCCCACCTGATGAAATGGAATAGGGGCAGCAGGTAATGAAAAGACAGAGGCATGTGGCTCCATTATATTGCTAGCCCATTTCATGCTATGCATTTAACTCAACCATGTGGTTTTCTCATCGCAAATTGGAGAACGTGAGCGGTGAGCCAGCTTATACTAAGTCTAGTTTTAGCATTTATACATAATAATAATAATAATAATGCTATGTATGTAGCTAGCCTTTCTTGGCAAGTGAAATAAAATAATAGTACAGGTTAACTTAAAAAGGACATGGGATGCATTTTATTGATTGATGATTTGTATCTATTCATTTCAGTTGTTAAATAAAGTTGAGTGGACAAGGTGGGTTGCTCTGATGGTAAGCGCCCTCCACTTCCAGCTAAGAGGTTGTGAGTTCGAGTCACCCCAAGAGCAAGGTGGGAGTTCTTGGAGGGAAGAATGCTGAGGGTCTATTGGAAACAGCCTCTCTACCCCAGGGTAGGGGTAAGGTCTGCATACACACTACCCTCCCCAGACCCCACTAGTGGAATTATACTGGGTTGTTGTTGTTGTTAAATAAAGTTGAGTGGAGTTTGGTATGATGGTATATACTAAATTAGATATAAGGATGTACTAAAATTTAGCCCACAACGAGATAAGTCTCTCAAACCTAGTCATGTTAGGGGAAATGCTCAGTTAGCCAGTAATAAGATATGCATTTACTTTTAAGTCACTGTTTAAAATATCTTTAGTCTTTAGTCATCGCTTTAATATACTTTTACCCGCCCGGACGAAAATACCCTTATGCTATAATTTGCTGAAACCTACGCGGATTGCAGAGAACTTCGCTCAAAACTTCGCTCAAATTAAGGACCAAGTGTCCTTGATTTTTAAACTTCCAACTCTAAGTTCAGGACCAAGTGTCCTTAACTTATGAGCTTGTTAGTGTAAGTTCAGGACTAGCTGTCCTTAATTTATGAGCTCGTAAGTCTAAGTTTAAGACTACCTGTCCTTAACTTTTGAACTTGTAACTCTAAGTTCAGGACTACATATCCTTAACTTTTGAACTTGGAACTCGAAGTTCATGACTACCTGTCCTTAATTTATCTGCTTGTAACTCTAAGTTAAGGACTACCTGTCCTTAATTTCTATGCTTGTAACTCTAAGTTAAGGATCAAGTGTCCTTAATTTTTGAACTTCCAACTTTAAGTTCAGGACCAAGTGTCCTTAACTTGTGAGATTGTTACTGTAAGTTCAGGACTAACTGTCCTTAATTTATGAGCTTGTAAGTCTAAGTTTAGGACTACCTGTCCTTAACTTTTGAACTTGTAACTCTAAATTCAGGACTACATGTCCTTAACTTTTGAACTTGGAACTCGAAGTTCAGGACTACCTGTCCTTAATTTCTATGCTTGTAACTCTAAGTTAAGGACTACCTGTCCTTAATTTCTGTGCTTGTAACTCTAAGTTAAGGACCAAGTGTCCTTAATTTTTGAACTTCCAACTCTAAGTTCAGAACCAAGTATCCTTAACTTATGAGCTTGTTACTGTAAGTTCAGGACTAGCTGTCCTTAATTTATGAACTTGTAAGTCTAAGTTAAGGACTACATGTCCTTAGTTTTTGAGCTTTTAACTCTAAGTTTAGGACTACATGTCCTTAACTTTTGAACTTGTAACTCTAAGTTCAGGACTACATATCCTTAGTTTTTGAATTTGGAACTCTAAGTTCAGGACTACCTGTGAATTCAGTATAAATATTTAATACTTTTTGTATGTTTACGGAGTTGGAGTTATTTTGTAGGATTTGTTGAACATGTTCTTCATAGATGTATACGAGCCAATTCCAAACAAGTACAACTTGGTATTAGCTATGTTGTGGCGTCACCTAGAGAATGTGGAACTTGAGAAGGTGAAAGTTGTTCACTAATGTGCGGCGGGGTCAAAGCCACGGAGGTACACTAGCAAGGAAGAGAACATGGACAGAAAACAGATAGAAGAAAGGGTAACACCGTCTTTTTATATTAATTTTAATAGACTAGTGGCTACTTTTGCTCAGCATTAAAAATGCTGGATAAAAAGTAAATATCAATTTAAAAAGTGGCTATTCTACGCAATTTTTACTCATGTTAGACTAGACATATATTCATTGGCGGAGCAGATTGGATATATTGGTCCAAGATAGCTCATGGTCCAAGTTAGCTCATTTAAATGGTTGGGCTAACATGGACAATCTACGTAGCTTTAATTGACCTATAAAAAACTTATGTAAACATTACGATAAATTATCTGAGTTTGATTGGTTAGATAAAGTCATGATAAATTAAAAAAAATCTTTTTTGTTTGTATAATTTAGTTAACAAACAAATTATATAAAAAATAAAATGAAAAATAATTTTGAGGGTGCAATTATAACTCAAAGATACATCTTCACCCAAGCAAATTGTGAAGGACCATGGTCGAACTTGTTATCCATTCGTCATATTTTTAACCTCCCGGATTTAAATCAATCGCTTATTTGACACTTAGGGGTCATTTGGTACGATGAATAAGCAAAAATAATTTTGGATAAAAATTTAGTACCGCCTTATTCCTTGTTTGGTTACTACTCCTGGAATAAGTTATCCAAGATTTAAAATTGTACCGGAATAACTTATACATGCCAGAGGGTAAAATAATATCACATGATAAAGCAGTAAAATTGACAATCCCAGGATTAATACAATATACCAAACAGTCAATTAGAAATAATATCATATTAACTAATCACAACATAACTAATTCCACTATAATTAATCCCAGCATAACTTGTGTTCAAACCAAACGATCCCTTAGATCTTTCACAACTAGCGCACAAAATTAAATGGTGTGTCCCTAATAAGATTGGTTTTAACTGAATGCCTCTGTAATTAGCGGTACTTAATAAGTAGACTCCCCCTCTTTGCTCCTTCTTCTTTATCTATTATTTTTCATCAAGAACACATTCTGGAAGCTTGAAGTTCTTGATTGGCGTTAAAAATTAAAGTTAATGGTTAATAACTGTGAAAATTATTTGGGTGTTGATTATTTATGCATAAAATTTTAGTTTAAACACTAATTTAGTGATTTACTTTGAAAAACTCAAAACTCTATTTTTTGATCTTTAGAAAATATCAAAGAAGACAAAGTGAGTCTTCTTGATTTGATGTTTATATAACTAAAAAACGGGAACAATATTTAAAGATCATCCTCTTATATGGCCATTCCAGTCAATCACCCCAACTAATGCTATGCGGTTGTCTAAAGTGGACTTAATTGCCAGCACTAGCCCATAACCAATCAAAAATCGATACTTTTCTTCAGAACCAAACCCTTGGTTATTACGGGGACGAACTCGTACGACAATAGGTTGCTGGCCTTTGTTGGCGCTTAGAATCGGAACACACAGAATGGTAAAGAAATTAGTAAATAGTCATTGTTTAGGTCGGCTTTAGAGTTTAGTCATATTCTAAATTGTATTGGCGAAGTAATAATTTATTAATGCAAAAATATAAGTCTGAAAAATAGCCTATTTTAATTACCAAAGAATTCTAGAAATGACTATTGGACTTTAAATATTTATAAGTTCAAAATTCAGGAATTGATTCTGGAGTTTGAATGATCTGAAGCAGTATCTCTTAATTGTTAAAGTATAATATGAATTTAAGAAACATAAATTGTTCCTAGATTTTTTTGAATTTTGCACTAATAAAAATTCAAAAACAAGTAATCTATCCTGAATTTTGTATTAAAAGGTTAGAAATTGCTGAAGTATCGTGTGAATTCAAAAATCATGAATGGTTCCTGGATTTTTTTGGATTTTATACTAGTAAAAGTTCAAACACCAGTAATCTATCCTGGGTTTTTTTTATTTAAAGGTTAAATATTGCTGAAATATAATGTGAATTCAAAAATCATGAATCGATCCTGGATTTTTCTAGATTTTGCACTAGTAAAGGTTCAAAAATCAGTAATTTATCCTAAATTTTGTATTTTGCACTAGTAATTAAAGGTTCAAAATTGATGAAGTACAATCTAAATTCAAGAACCATAAATCATTCATGGATTTTGCTTGAGTAAAGGTTCAAAAATCAAGAATCGTTCCTAGATTTTAGATTTTGCACTAGTAAGGTTGAAAAGTACTATGTGAATTCAAGCGACCAGAAATCATACCTGAATTTTACTAGTAAAGGTTCATAAATCAAGAATCATTCCTGGATTTTATACTAATAAAGGTTCAAAAATTAGGAATTGTTTCTGAATTTGAAAATTTAGTAATCTTCGAATTCTAGCATAGTTTACTAGGGTTCTACTTGTCAAAGTTTCGAATACCAATATTGATTGCCGAAATCGTATTCTGTATTTTAATTGGGGCTAAAAATGTCAATTTAACTGGGCCAATAATTACTTTGTCATTACAATTTAAAATACGGCTAAACTCTAATAGGCGACCCAAAAAGTGGCCTATCTTATAACTTAACTTTTGGCCTTTGGGGAGGTCACTTGACCAATGGACACATCTTCAAGGTTAAAAGTTAAAAGTTAAAATTTTTGTCGATGGGACAAAACTTGAATTGTTGCTCATTGGTAAGGTGACCTACCCAAAGGTCAAAAGTTTATACCCACTCCTTTTGAGATCACTTGTGAATTTCACCCTTACTCTGATACTAAATTTGGTACTAAGATAATCGGGTTCAATGTGTTACCAACTTTATTGGTCAAAAGAAAGAAAGCCTGCATCATTCATGGGGCCAAAGGAGTTTCGGCTTTAACAGTAATTAAGAAGGGGAAATTAGTAGTAAAGATTAACTCTAAGACTAAGAGAGAGGAAAGTAAAAGAAGGAAAATTTAATTATGTTGACTATTAAGTTCTTTTTTTAAATTAAATTACATTGGAGTCAGGAAGGGAAATGTTGAACTCACATATCACACTCATTGTGAAGACTCCCATTAGTATTACTAGACTGTAAGTCTTGGCAACGCGTGGATCATTATGTTATCTTTGTCTTTAATTTGCCTCATAATTCTTTTACATTACTCCTCCAATCTTATGTTTTTATATATCACTTTTCCTACACATTATTGTTTGCCTCCTAAGAATTAGCCGCTCATGCATGAATTTGAAGTATGAAACTATCTGAATGATAAGCAAAGTGTTAATTAAGTGGTGGTTGTTTCATTTTGTTTTAATAACTCAGAAAATGAAAGCTGTCCTTGCACCTTATATTTTGAAATTTCTACTATTCTTAAAAGTCATATAATGAAAAGTCGCTTAAATGAATGCTAAGTTTCTTATTCAAGCAAACAGTTTGTTTGTTTGGTCCACTGATAAAAGCCGTGCTTAATTGTTTTATTCATTTGATTAGTAAAATAAATTTATTCCTTCCCAAACTTGAAAGAGGAAAATTCTAGTCTAGTTATAGAAGCCTAAGATGCTTTTGTTAATGGTCACAAAAGCTTTCAAAAGTGAGAAGCAATTTTCCCTGTGGTGGGCGTCACAAGTCACAACATGTGTTATGTAGGTGAGAAACCCTACCAAAATAGTCATAATTCAGATTTAAAGATAATCATGCTTATCTTTAATTAAGTACCTATCAGAATCGGATTTATTCATCATCATTAATATTTACTAACTACCTTCTTTACACATTTTTAGTTTACTCAACTAATGTCATTATAATTCAATTACCTTCGTTCTACCTATACCTCCTCCTTTTTACAGTCTTTGAAACATCAAAGAGAAAAAATTTACACAAATATGGGGCAATCTCTTTATGTGTTGTGAAATACACTTTGTTCTTTTTCATTCTTTTTGCTTCCACATTTCTGACCTTATTTTTACTGTAAAAATAGGTTCCTTGTATTATCTATATCTCATTATTGAATGGTATGTAGCCATTTGTTCTGTTACTATAGAATTATCAGAAATTAATAATTGAAAATTAACTCAATAAATAAAAAGCATTTGGCATCACAAGTTAAGGGCGAGAAATATATGCATGAGTAGTCACTTAATCAATTGGACTATTGGAGTGACAAGCCTTTAACTATAGCTTAAATGACACCCTTCATCTCTTGAGATTTTATCTTTTCAGAAGTTCTTTTTTTCCCCTTCTTTCCACAAGTTTAAATCTCATTTATGTTAAGAGGGGTTTGATAATCCAGAAGGTTTTTCTATGATGCTACCCACTAATAGAATTTTCCATTCACTACCATGGCTTTCATGAAATTGCAATTACTAGAACGACGTATTTGAGCTATAGTTTTTCGTTAACAATATAGCCATATATAACTCTTTTGATCAGCAGCTTTTTCTTGCGTATTATCTCCTCCATCTTGTAATTATTGAAAGCTCCACAAAGAAAGAAAGGGAAAAACAAAAGAAGAAGAGAACAAGAATATAATCAAACAATATGATGTTTCTACCAAAGAAGTCCCTGCTCTATTTTGTTTTTAAGTCCATGCGCTATTTAAAGACTAACATTATTGGGATATATACTATTAACTATGGATTTGGTTTGGATATAATATTTCTTATGCAATAATTATTTATTCAATTTTAATAAAGTTTTAAATAGATCATATATTAGTATGTGTCCTTTGCTTATATAGTAGATGATTTAGTGTATAGAGTTTAACTTGTCCCATCGGTTATTATAAGTATAAAGTTTGAGTTCACAATCTAATGATGGAATTGGATAAACCAACAGGAATGATTATAGCATAAGATTAAATATAATTTGTCTTGATTATAGGAATGGTTTAATTCCAACTTCTTGTTCTAGTACATTTTGTATGTATTGAACGGACCAAGTAGAGATAAGTATTTTATTGTAACGACCTGACAGGTAGTTTTGAGTATTACGGCCCCGTTTCCCTATTTACTGCTTATCCTGTATTCAATTATAATTTTGTGACTCATCGGAGAGGTTTCAGAGTGAATTGGAACACTTAGTTCCAAGATTTAAAGCTTAAGTTGAAATAGTTGACCGAATGTTGACTATATGTAAATGACCCCAGAATAGAGTTTTGATGATTCAAATACCTCCGTATGGTAATTTTGAACTTAGGAGCGTATCTGAAAAATTATTTGAAAGTCCGTAGTTAAATTAAGCTTGAATTGGTTAAAAATAGAAATGTAAGTTTGGAAGTTTGATTGGGGAGTTGACTTTTTGATATTGGGGCTGGAATCCGATTCTGAAAGTTGGAATACGTCCGTTATGTCATTTATGATTTGTGTGCAAAATTTGAGGTCAATCGAATTTGATTAGATAGGTTCCGGCATTGAATGTAGAAGTTAATTTTTTTTAGTTTCATTAAGCTTGAATTGGGGTATGATTCGTGGTTTTAGCGTTGTTTGATGTGATTTAGAGGTTTGACTAAGTTCGTATTATGTTATGGCACTTGTTGGTATGTTCGGACGGGGTCCCGAGGAGCTCGGGCGTGTTTCAGATTGATTTCAGACCCTTTTTTTCTTCATGTTGTTATTGATGGTTGCTGTTGGTTCTGGTGTGACCGCACCTGCAGCTGGTTTGCGCAGGTGCGATGGTCGCAAAAGCGACAAAGGAGCCGCAGAAGCGGCCAGGGAGGCTTTGGACAGAGGCCGCAAATGCGGACATGTGTGCACAGAAGCACGATCGCAGATGCG
This sequence comes from Nicotiana otophora, assembly GCA_000715115.1. Classification (NCBI taxonomy): domain Eukaryota; kingdom Viridiplantae; phylum Streptophyta; class Magnoliopsida; order Solanales; family Solanaceae; genus Nicotiana; species Nicotiana otophora. The sequence goes on along the minus strand of AWOL01S0008271.1, from coordinate 34,487 downwards.
GTCTGCACGTCGGATAAGCGACCACAGTCGCAAATGCTAGCTTCTTGCGCAGAAGCGGAGGTCGCAGATGCGGCTATTCGACCGCATATGCGGAAGACGCTGGGCAGAACCTTTAAGTTCGGGGTTTCGCTATTTTTAGCCATTTTCGGATTTTGGAGCTTGGTTTGGGCAATTTTGGAGAGGAAATCTTCCACACAACTTAGGGTAAGTGTTCTTGACTCCTTTGTGATTACATTCCATGAATTAATCTTCGTTTTCGGTGTTAGGTTATTGATTTTTCAAGAGAAATTGGAGGAATTTTCTACAATTTTATAAAATGAATTTTCACAATTTGAACATCGATTCGGAGTCGGATTTGGGTAAAATTAGTATGGTTGAACTTATAATTGAATGGTTATCAGATTTTGGTGAGTTTCGTCGGATTCCGAGATGTCTACGGACAATTTTCGGAGTGTAATTTTTGATTTTATGAGAAAATATTAATATTTTGATATGAAATTAATTCCTATAATTGTGTGGACTGAATCAAATTTATTGTGGCTAGATTGGAGCCGTTCAGAAGTTGATATGCGCAGAATGAAATTTCTGGAGCAGTATTTAGCTTGCTCGACATTAGATTCGTTTTGTTCGAGGTAAGTAACTCTTCTAATCTTGGAGCTGAGGGTATGACCCTGATTATACGTGTTATATGTTTGGTGTTGAGGTGACATACATGCTAGGTGACGGGCGTGTGGGCATGCACCGTGTGAACTGTGACTTTGTTATTCCTGTGGTACTGCGTAGTTATCTGAACTTATCTGTAATCATGAAATCTCTATGTACTAGAGTAATCGAGCTGTGATTCATGTTAGAAACCATGTCTAGGCTACATGCGTATTCTGTTGGGACCCATTGAGGTCATTACTGCAGTTGAGTTATTTGCTTATATTGCAATTTCATACTCAGTCATGTTCATTTATTTCATATCATATCTCAGTCTCTGTTGCTAAATATTGACACATTATATCATCATTTTGGGCTAGTTTCCTGACATTGTGAGCCCGAGAGACTAGAGAGATTGATAACTGAGTGAGGCCGAGGGCCTGATTGTGAGAATAATTATGGGATCGGGTTGCACACCACAGCAGGCCAAATTGGCTTATTATAGCACGTGAGTTGTCCGTACAGCACGTGAGTTGTCTGTGCGGATCCAGATATTAATACTATAGTACGTGAGTTGTCTGTACAACACGTGAATTATCCGTACGGATTCAGATATTGATACTATAGCACGTGAGTTGTCCGTGCAGATTATAGCGCTTGGGCTGAAGGAGACCCTCCGGAGTCTGCACACACACCCAGTTAGCGCGGTAGATATTATTGAGGGATGGATCTTCCTTGAACATGGATCTTGTCCGAAGCATTATATACCTTGAGATGGATCTTCTCCACGGGCTGGATTGGCCCTACTCGATACTGAGTGATTGATGATTAGTTGATGTGTATATTCTGGGATGGATCTTCCCTGGGCCGGATTGGCCATATATAGTACTGAGTGATTGAGCATGACGAGTGGAATGTGTGAGAAAGTGAGATTGAGTACTCTGAGAGTGTGAGTACATGAGTTCATCTCTGAGATACATTGCATTAACATGCACACATGACATATATGTATAGAGATATATTTTTCTCATGTTGTACGGTATCACGTCATTCATGATTTCTCACACATGTTGACACATGGGCATAGTGATGCATTTGTTTTTATTGGCTATCTGGAAAGAAAATGAAACATCATATTTATTATTAAAAGGGTTTTGGTAAAATTACTGTTTTCAAATTTACTCATAATTTTGGCAACTTCGGTAAACGATTTGGGTTTTCATTGATATACTTGAAAGGCAGAACTATTTTTAGAAATCATGATTAAACTGAGCATTTTATCTTTGAGTTACTTCTTTTATTACTTGCATTATGTTGTCATGAATTATTGTTGGTTATTGGAGTTGGACTCTGACCTTGGTACAAGCTCGTTATTACTTTCAACCTAAGGTTAGGTTTGTTACTTATTGAGTACATGGGGTCGGTTGTACTCATACTACACTTCTGCACCTTGCGTGCAGATACTGGCTGTTGATGTTGCTGTGTTCGTTGGGAGCTGGATCTGAAGATGTACCTGCGTTCCGGTTGTAGCTGCCTCTTGTTCATGGTAACCTTAGATTCATAAAACTCTGTTTATGTAATTTTTAAACAGATGATGTATTTACTTCATACCAGCTTTATAAACTCTATTCTTAGAAGCTCATGATTTGTACTACCAGTCTTTGGGGAAATATATAAGATTCAGATATTTCTTTACTTAATTGCTTTATTAATTGTTATTGGAATTGGTTAGTAGTTAATTGGCTTAACTAGCGGGTTGGGTTAGCTGCCATCACGACTAGTCAAAATTTTGGCCGTGACAAGTTGGTATCAGAGCTCTAGTTTTATAGGTTCTACAAGTCATGAGCACGTGTCTAGTAGAGTCTTGTTGATCGGTATGATGACGTCCATACTTATCTTCGAGAGGCTACAACGCATTTAGGATAATTTCCCATCTTTCTTTCCTTATCGTGAAGAATTGATTCAGCTTGAAATATAACTCTTTGAATTCCCTCCACGCATTCTTGTGCACAAGTGAGCGCTCGGTATCAGCTGTACATCGCCTGCTTTTGACTTCAGGGATGACGTGCGAGATGTGTATTCTGTGTTTTGGTAATAGGCCAGTCTGGAGGACTTGAGGCCAGGTTTAGACTGCAGCTTAGACTCGACAGTTTCGTTTTTGAGAACTTGTACATTTGGACCCATATGTCCAGTAATGTCCCCACGAGTGGAATTTGTGGCTCGATGAGCGATTGAATGGTTATATGATAAGTATGATGTGACTACGGGATGTGTTCAAATGGGTTGAATGTGACGAATAAAATTTACTTATGACTCAAGAGTTTCTTTTCTACCAGCGGAGTATATGTGTTGAGATTTGAATTTGAATCTAGGCGAGAAAGTTGACTTGAATGTTAAGAGAATAAATGCGATCTTAGCAGATAATTGAGGTATTTTATGGTTGGTGTTGCCTGAGCTCGAGAAGAATTTTCGTTCAACTAACTGTAGTATTATGGCATTAATAGAGTATGAGTATTGTGAGCTATCAATTGTTTTAATCTATGGCTTTGAGCCAAGTGGGCAAGCCTGCTATTGACGGTTTAATTTCATGTTGACATGTTAAATTTTAGTTTTGGTCTGAGGAATGCTTGCAGATTAGTTATGACTTGCAGAGGTTGAGATCGAAGATGACTCGAGTACTGAAATTCCTAAATACGGGCTATATTGCGCTTTATGAGTGTATAAATATCATGGGATGAGTGAGTTGTTACTTGTGAATAATGTAGTATGCACGGAGTATGAATTTGATCAGTGGTGTTAAGGTAGGATTACCTCTTTGAGTGTTGTTATGCTAATGGGTCACGTGTCTTTCAGCCCATTCGGGCAGTGCAATTTAGATATGAACAAAGTGGATGACTCTTGAGAAGGTGCTAATGGATTCAAAAATGTATAAGTGGCAATTGAAAAATTTTCGTATTTGTATATCGCTAGAATCAGTTATTTATATTGGATGGTGTCGGGATTTGCAGTAATTCTGCATGACTATGGATTCTACATTTCAGTATAAGAAAAGGGAAAAGGAATAGTTTTAAAATTCACATAAGGTCTTTCAAAGTGGATGTCTCGGTGATGGTACTTTTTGAGTACTTAAGAGGGAATTCAGCAGCTTATGGGCCTTAGGGCATTGTGATTCTATGCTAGGGTTCGTGGGGTGAGTTGTGGGTAAAGATCGTGGTATTTTAGCAAGGAGGAGTATCAATTTTAAGGCTAATTCAGAAGGGACTCGGAAAAATAGGACAGCTTAGTAGTAGGTTGGATCAGTATGGTAATAGATAGGATCGGTTCTTTAGGTGCTTATGATGTGGGGGTTTTCTACAGTTGCTTTGTGGCAATACTCTTGGGTTTGGCGACTTGCGTGGCTTGGTTGAATTAAAGAGATTTAGTTCTGATGACTTGATTATGTGCAAATGGATTCCAAAGTTCTCGAGGATTTCTACCACGGATTGAGATGGATATTTCTTACCGGCCTGAGGAGCATGTTGAGTATTGTGATTTGCTATCATATGGGATCCAATGGAAGGCTTCTGGCTGATCAGATATGTATTCTACTTGTGACTCAAAATGATTATGAGGTTCTCATATTTTTCATATAACGGCATGATAGATGCGGTGTGTTGTGTGGGATTAAGGATTGTGTGTGCAAGGTCACAGTTTAGTTTTGAAGGGGAGTTCATAAATTCTTTGAGGGCATGGACGATTTTCGATGTTTGGATGAGTGCTATAACTATTTGGTATTGCATGAGTAGAGTGTACATTTTAGAAGGCGCACTATGTTTTGAACTATGGATATGTCATAGGTATTGCGGCACTCTCCTGGTTGATCGACTAATGATTTTAAGAGGTTGCTATGTGGCACAAAAGAATGGGAGAAGTATTCCTCGTGGGATGATCGTTATGAGAGATGTGTTAGACATTCGGGCGGTGGAGATGGGATCAGAAATGGTGATTCGTGTGTTCTATGGATTTGGAGACTGGGAGTTTCAAGGAGCAGATTGTTTCATGGTTGCTGACTGTGAAGTCGTGGCCTAAGCTAGCCAGATGATAGCATGCCTTATGATTCAGTCGTTGTGGATTTTTGGAAGGTTTTGTATCTATTTGTAGGTGACGAGAGTTGATTTGGGGGTCCATTGGTAGGTCCAATTAGTATGTGTATTCTACACCGAGTCAGATTGGTTGGCCCCATACTGCTATTGTTGAGGGATGCGCTATTTAGTTGATGTTGAACTTATTCGCGGTCGAAAATGATCTGTGAGTTACTCTTTTATGCTATGAGGAGTTGTGATTCATTGGTTATATGCACACATAGTGCGGTTCTATTGGAGGCCTCATGGCGGAATTCGCGTGAGATAAGTATTTGGATATTGCATGATTGATTACGTATTGGTTATGTTATTTCAGGTATTGCTTCGCATTGTGTTATTTGCCTCTCCGTGGTTATTAACTTTTAGCAGGGTGGCTCGAGGTATATAATATGGACCAACGTTTGGATGGGGTCACACATTGCAGCGGAGATATATTAAGGTATGAACCTTGTGTTAGAATCATGTGATGGTTCTACGGTGTGTGATGGATTTTTCAGCATTTCGTTGTGGTGGTACTTGTTAATCTTGCGGGGCAGTTCTCTTATTTGAGTCATTTTCTATGACTAAGTACATTTGAATTGTTGCGTATTGGTGCACGAATGACACAAGTTGTAGCTCCGAGTTATATTGGTGTGGCATGTCTGTGGGATAGTTGTGTTTAATAATATAAGGTCATTGGACCTATAATGGGTAACGTCAGATTTGATTACGGTATATTTGGGAAGATGACATTGAAAGTCGGCTAAGAAAGGGATTATGGTTCTGGATGGGGCGAGAGAGCTCCATGACTTGTTGATCTGATAAGGGGTTACGATATTCTGCGTGTTTCTTTATTTATCAACAGTGTACGAAAGTTTTGGGAAGTGGTTTGGTTCGATATAGGGTTTAGTACTAGTACTTTGTTGGTTTTGGAGTAGTTACTGTGATCAGGAATGGTGCTACGAGTATGCGAGTTGTGTATTATGTTAGGTGATTATATCTGTGGTTGTAGTTATGGCTCGATGCAGCTTGTTCAGACTTATACAGTGTGTAACTGTGAGATTTGGGTCTTGTAAGAAATTCTGAATGTTGGGAATTTAAATTCCAAGGTTTATGGGCTAATGTTAAATTAATTATTTTTAGTCGTATGGTGTTGTCAAGCCTATATAGAATAGGGTGACGTGGGATCACCCTTGGGTACGTACGTGGTAAGATGGAATAGTGATTTGATGGCTTGGGAACAACTCTTTGCACGTTTGAGGAAACATATATGTTTAAGTGGGGGAGAATGTAACGACCCGACCAGCCGTTTTGAGTATTACAGCCCCATTTCCCCATTTACTACTTATCCTGTATTCAATTATAATTTTGTGACTCGTCGGAGAGGTTTCAAAGCGAATTGGAACACTTAGTTCCAAGATTTAAAGCTTGAGTTGAAATAGTTGACCGGATGTTGACTATGTGTAAATGACCCCAGAATAGAGTTTTGATGATTCTAATAGCTCTGTATGGTATTTTTGGATTTAGGAGCGTGTCCAGAAAATTATTTGGAATCCGTAGTTAAATTAGGCTTAAATTGGCTAAAAATAGAAATTTAAGTTTGAAAGTTTGAAATGGGAGTTAACTTTTTGATATCAGGGTCGGAATCCAATTCTGGAAGTTGGAATAAGTCTGTTATGTCATTTATGACTTGTGTGCAAAATTTGAGGTCAATCGGACTTGATTCGATAGGTTCCGGCATCGAATGTAGAAGTTGAAATTTTTTAGTTTCATTAAGCTTGAATTGGGGTATGATTCGTAGTTTTAGCATTGTTTTATGTGATTTAGAGGTTCGACTAAGTTCGTATTATGTTATGGGACTTGTTGGTATGTTCGGACGGGGTCCCGAGGATCTCGGGTGTGTTTCGGACCATTTTTTTCTTCATGTTGTTATTGATGGTTGCTGCTGATTCTGGTGTAACCGCACATGCGGCTTGTTTGCGCAGGTGCGATGGTCGCAAAAGTGACAAAGAAGCCGCAGAAGCGGCCATGGAGGCTTTGGACAGAGGCCGCAAATGCGGACATGCGCGCGCAGAAGCGCGATCGCAGATGCAGTTTGCACGTTGCAGAAGTGACCACAATCGCAAATGCTAGCTTCTTGCGCAGAAGCGGAGGTCGCAGATGCGGCTATTCGACCGCATATGCAGAAGACGCTGGGCAGAACTTTTAAGTTCGGGGTTTCGCTATTTTTAGCCATTTTCGGATTATGGAGCTTGGTTTGGGCAATTTTGGAGAGGAAATCTTCCACACAACTTGGGATAAGTGTTCTTGACTCCCTTGTGATTACATTCCATGAATTAATTTTCGTTTTCGGTGTTAGATTATTGATTTTTTAAGAGAAATCAGAGGAATTTTTTACAATTTCATAAAATGCATTTTCGAGATTTGAACATCGATTCGGAGTCGGATTTGGGTGAAATTAGTATGATTGAACTTGTAATTGAATGGGTTGTCAGATTATTTGAGTTTCGTCGGATTCCGAGATGCCTACGAATGATTTTCGGAGTGTAATTTTTGATTTTATGGGAAAATATTAATATTTTGATATGAAATTAATTCCTATAATTGTGTGGACTGAATCAAATTTATTGTGGCTAGATTCGAGCCGTTCAGAAGTTGATATGCATAGAATGGAATTTCTGGAGCAGTGTTTAGCTTGCTTGACATTGGATTCGTTTTGTTCGAGGTAAGTAACTCTTCTAATCTTGGAGCTGAGGGTATGACCCTGATTATACGTGTTATGTGTTTGGTGTTGAGGTGACACACGTGCTAGGTGACGGGCGTGTGGGCGTGCACCGTGTAAACTGTAACTTTGTTATTCCTATGGTACTGTGTAGTTATCTGAACTTATCTGTAATCATAAAATCTCTACGTACTAGAGTAATCGAGCTGTGATTCATGTTAGAAACCATGTCTAGGCTACATGCTTATTCTGTTGGGACCTATTGAGGTCATTACTGCTGTTGAGTTATTTGCTTACATTGCAATTTCATACTCAGTCATGTTCATTTATTTCATATCATATCTCAGTCTCTGTTGCTACATATTGACACATCATATCATCATTTTGGGCTAGTTTCCTGACATTGTGAGCCCGAGAGACTGTAGAGATTGATAACTGAGTGAGGTCGAGGGCCTGATTGTGAGGATAATTATGGGATCGGGCTGCACGCCACAATAGGACAGATTGACTTATTATAGCACGTGAGTTGTCCGTGCAGCATGTGAGTTGTCTGTGCGGATCCAGCTATTGATACTATAGCACGTGAGTTGTCCGTACATCACGTGAATTGTCTGTGTGGATCTAGATATTGATACTATAGCACACGAGTTGTCCGTGCAGATTATAGCGCTTGGGCTGAAGGAGACCCTCCGGAGTCTGCACACACACCCAGTGAGCGCGGTAGATATTATTGAGGGATGGATCTTCCTTGAACATGGATCTTGTCCGAAGCATTATATACCTTGAGATGGATCTTCTCCACGGGCTGGATTGGCCCTACTCGATACTGAGTGATTGATGATCAGTTGATGTGTACATTCTGGGATGGATCTTCCCTGGGCCGGATTGGCTATATATAGTACTGAGTGATTGAGCATGACGAGTGGAATGTGTGAGAAAGTGAGATTGAGTACTCTGAGAGTGTGAGTACATGAGTTCATCTCTGAGATACATTGCATTGACTTGCATGACATACATGCATAGAGATGTATTTTCCTCATGTTGTACGGTATCACGTCATTCATGACTTTTCACACATGTTGACACATGGGCATAGTGATGCATTTGTTTTACATTGGCTATCTGGAAAGAAAATGAAATATCATATTTATTATTGAAAGGGTTTTGGTAAAATTACTGTTTTCAAATTAACTCATAATTTTGGCAACATCCGTAAACGATTTGGGTTTTCATTGATATACTTGAAAGGCAGAACTATTTTTAGAAATCATGATTAAGTTGAGCATTTTATCTTTGAGTTACTTCTTTTATTACTTACATTATGTTGTCATGAATTGTTATTGGTTATTGGAGTTGGACTCTGACCTTGGTACAAGCTCGTTATTACTTTCAACCTAAGGTTAGGTTTGTTACTTATTGAGTACATGGGGTCGGTTGTACTCATACTACACTTCTGCACCTTGCGTGCAGATGCTGGCTGTTGATGTTGCTGTGTTCGTTGGGAGCTGGATCTGAAGATGTACCTGCGTTCCGGTTGTAGCTGCCTCTTGTTCATGGTAGCCTTAGATTCATAAAACTCTGTTTATGTAATTTTTAAACAGATGATGTATTTACTTCATACCATCTTTATAAACTCTATTCTTAGAAGCTCATGATTTGTACTACCAGTCTTTGGGGAAATGTATAAGATTCAGATATTGTTTTACTTAAATTCTTTATTAATTATTATTGGAATTGGTTAGTGGTTAATTGGCTTACCTAGCGGCTTGGGTTAGGTGCCATCACGACTAGTCGAAATTTTGGTCGTGACAAGTTGGTATCAGAGCTCTAGTTTAATAGGTTCTACAAGTCATGAGCACGTGTCTAGTAGAGTCTTGCGGATCGGTATGATGACGCCCATACTTATCTTCGAGAGGCTACAGGGCATTTAGAATAATTTCCCATCTTTCTTTCCTTATCGTGCGGAATTGATTCAGCTTGAAATATAACTCTTTGAATTTCCTCCACGCATTCGTGTGCGCAAGTGAGCGCTCGGTATCAGCTGTACATCGCCTTCTTTTGACTTCAGGGATTACGTGCGAGATGTGTATTTTGTGTTTTGGTGATAGGCCAGTCTGGAGGACTTGAGGTCAGGTTTAGACCGTAGCTTAGACTCGACAGTTTCGGTTTTGAGAACTTGTACATTTGGACCATATGTCCAGTAATGTCCCCACGAGTGAAATTTATGGCTCGATGAGCGATTGAATGGCTATATGATAAGTATAATGTGACTGCGGGATGTGTTCAGATGGGTTGCATGTGACGAATAAAATTTACTTATGACTCAAGAGTTTCTTTTCTACCAGCGGAGTATATGTATTGAAATTTGAATTTGAATCTAGGCGAGAAAGTTGACTTGAATGTTAAGAGAATAAATACGATCTTAGCGGATGATTGAGGTATTTTATGGTTGGTGTTGCCTGAGCTCGAGAAGAATTTTCGTTGAACTAACTGTAGTATTATGGCAGTAATAGAGTATGAGTATTGTGAGTTATCAATTGTTTTAATCCATGGCTTTGAGCCAAGTGGGCAAGCCTGCTATTGACGGTTTAATTTCATGTTGACATGTTAAATTTTAGTTTTGGTCCAAGGAATGGTTGCGGATTAGTTATGACTTGCAGAGGTTGAGATCGAGGATGACTCGAGTACTGAAATTCCTAAATATGGCTATATTGTGCTTTATGAGTGTATAAAAATTATGGGATGAGCGAGTTGTTATTTATGAATGATGTAGTGCGCACAGAGTATGAATTGGATCAGTGGTGTTAAGGCAGGATTACCTCTTTGAGTGTTGTTATGCTAATGGGGCACGTGTCTTTAAGCCCATTCGGGCGTGCAATTTAGATATGAACAAAGTGGATGACTCTCGAGAAGGTGCTAATGAATTCAAAAATGTATAAGTGGCAATTGAAAAATTTTTGTATTTGTATATCGCTAGAATCGGTTATTTATATTGGATGGTGTCAGGACTTGTGGTAATTCTGCATGACTATGGATTCTACATTTCAGTATAAGAAAAGGAAAAAGGAATAATTGTAAAATTCACATAAGGTCTTTCAAAATGGATTTCTCGGTGGTGGTGCTTTTGGAGTACTTAAGAGGGAATTCAGCGGCTTATAGGCCTTAGGGCATTGTGATTCTATGCTAGGGTTTGTGGGGTGAGTTGTGGGTAAAGATCGTGGTGTTTTAGCAAGGAGGAGTATCAATTTGAAGGCCAATTCGGAATGGACTCGGAGAAATAGGACAATTTCGTAGTAGGTTGGATCAGTTTGGTAATGGATAGGATATGTTCTTTGGGTGCTTATAGTGTGGGGGTTTTCTACAGGTGCTTTGTGGCAATACTCTTGGGTTTGGCGACTTGCGTGGCTTGGTTGAATTAAAGAGATTTAGTTCTGATGACTTGATTATGTGCAAATGGATTTCAAAGTATTCTCGAGGATTTCTACCACGATTTGAGATGGATATTTCTTACTGGCCTGAGGAGCATGTTGAGTATTGTGATTTTCTACCATATGGGATCAAATGGAAGGCTTCTGGCTGATCGGATATGTATTCTACTTGTGACTCAAAATGATTATGAGGTTCTCATATTTTTCATATAACGGCATGATAGATGCGGTATGTTGTGTGGGATTAAGAATTGTGTGTGCAAGGTCACAGTTTAGTTTTGAAGGGGAGTTCATAAATTCTTAGAGGGCATGGACGATTTTTGATGTTTGGATGAATGCTATAACTATTTGGTATTGCGTGAGTAGAGTGTACATTTTAGAAGGCGCACTATGTTTTGAACTATGGATATGTCAAAGGTATTGCGGCACTCTCCTGGTTGATCGACTGATGATTTTAAGATGTTGCTACGTGGCACAAAAGAATGGGAGAAGTATTCCTCGTTGGATGATTGTTATGAGAGATGTGTTAGACATTCGGGCGATGGAGATGGGACCGAAAATGGTGATTCATGTGTTCTATGGATTTGGAGACTGGGAGTTTTCAGGAGCAGATTGTTTCATGGTTGCGGATTGTGAAGTCGTGGCCTAAGCTAGCCAGATGATAGCATGCCTTATGATTCAGTCGTTGTGGATTTTTGGAAGGTTTTGTATCTATTTGTGGGTGACGAGAGTTGATTTGGGGGTCCATTGGTAGGTCCAATTAGGATATGTATTCTACACCGAGTCAGATTGGTTGGCTCCATACTGCTATTGTTGAGGGATGTGCCATTCAGTTGATGTTGAACTTATTCGTGGTCGGAAATGATCTGTGAGTTACTCTTCTATGCTACGAGGAGTTGTGATTCATTGGTCATATGCACACATAGTGCGGTTCTATTAGAGGCCTCATGGCGGAATTCGCGTGAGATGAGTATTTGGGTATTGCATGATCGATTACGTATTGGTTATGTTATTTTAGGTATTGCTTCGCATTGTGTTATTTGCCTCTCCGTGGTTATTAACTTTTAGCAGGGTGGCTCGAGGAATATAATATGGACCAACGTTTGGATTGGGTCACACATTGCAGCGGAGTTATATTAAGGTATGAACCTTGTGTTAGAATCGTGTGATGGTTCTACAGTGTGTCATGGATTTTTCATCATTTCGTTGTGGTGGTACTTGTTAATCTTGCGGGGCAGTTCTCTCATTTGAATCATTTTCTATGACTAAGTACATTTGAATTGTTGCGTATTGGTGTACGGATGGCACAAGTTGTGGCTCTGAGTTATATTGGTATGGCATGTCTGTGGGATAGTTGTGTTTAATAATATAAGGTCATTGGACCTATAATGGGTAATGTCAGATTGGATTACGGTATATTTGGGAAGATGACATTGAAAGTCGGCTAAGAAAGGGATTATGGTTCTGGATGGGGCGAGAGAGCTCCATGACTTGTTGATCTGATAAGGGGTTACGATATTCTGCGTGTTTCTTTATTTATCAACAGTGTACGAAAGTTTTGGGAAGTGGTTTGGTTCGATATAGGGTTTAGTACTAGTACTTTGTTGGTTTTGGAGTAGTTACTGTGATCAGGAATGGTGCTACGAGCATGCGAGTTGTGTAATATGTTAGATGATTATATCTGTGGTTGTAGTTATGGCTCGATGCAGCTTGTTCAGACTTATACAGTGTGTAACTGTGAGATTTGGGTCTTGTAAGAAATTCTGAATGTTGGGAATTTAAATTCCAAGGTTTATGGGCTAATGTTAAATTAATGATTTTTAGTCGTATGGTGTTGTCAAGCCTATATGGAATAGGGTGACGTGGGATCACCCCTGGGTACGTGCGTGGTAAGATGGAATAGTGATTTGATGGCTTGGGAACAACTCTTTGCACGTTCGAAGAAAAATATATGTTTAAGTGGGGGAGAATGTAACGACCCGACCAGTCATTTTGAGTATTACAACCCTATCTCCCCATTTACTACTTATCCTGTGTTCAATTATAATTTTATGACTCGTCGGAGAGGTTTCAGAGTGAATTGGAACACTTAGTTCCAAGATTTAAAGTTTAAGTTGAAATAGTTGACTGGATGTTGACTATGGGTAAATGACCCCAGAATAGAGTTTTGATGATTCCAATAGCTCCGTATGGTGATTTTGGATTTATGAGCGTGTCCATAAAATTATTTGGAAGTCCGTAGTTAAATAAGGCTTAAATTGGTTAAAAATAGAAATGTAAGTTTGGAAGTTTGACCGGGGAGTTAAATTTTTGATATCGGGGTCGGAATCTGATTCTGAAAGTTGGAATACATTCGTTATGTCATTTATGACTTGTGTGCAAAATTTGAGGTCAATTGAACTTGATTCGATAGGTTCCGGCATCGAATGTAGAAGTTGAAATTTTTTAGTTTCATTAAGCTTGAATTGGGTTATGATTCGTGGTTTTAGCGTTGTTTGATGTGATTTAGAGGTTCGACTAAGTTCGTATTATGTTATGGGACTTGTTGGTATGTTCGAACAGGGTCCCGAGGGGCTCGGGCGTGTTTCGGATTGATTTCGGACCATTTTGTTTTCTTCATGTTGTTATTGATGGTTGCTGCTGGTTCTGGTGTGACCGCACCTGCGGCTGGTTTACGCAGGTGCTTTGGACAAAGGCCGCAGATGCGGACATGCGCGCGCTGAAGCGCGACCGCAGATGCAGTTTGCACGTCGCATATGCGAGCTTCTTGTGCAAAAGCGGAGGTCGCAGATGCGGCTATTCGACGGCAGATGCGGAAGACGCTGGGCAAAACCTTTAAGTTCGAGGTTTCGCTATTTTTAGCCATTTTCGAATTTGGGAGCTCGGTTTGGGCAATGGTGGAGAGGAAATGTTCCACACAACTTGGGGTAAGTGTTCTTGACTCCCTTGTGATTATATTCCATGAATTAATCTTCGTTTTCGGCGTTAGATTATTGATTTTTCAAGAGAAATCGGAGGTATTTTCTACAATTTCATAAAATGAATTTCCAAGATTTGAACATTGATTTGGAGTTGGATTTAGGTGAAATTAGTATGGTTGAACTTGTAATTGGATGGGTTGTCGGATTTTGTGAGTTTCGTCGGATTTCAAGATATGGGCCCCACGGGCAATATTTGGAGTGTAATTTTGGATTTTCTGGGAAAATATTAATATTTTAATATGCAATTAATTCCTATAATTTTGTGGACTGAATCAAATTTATTGTGGCTAGATTCGAGCCGTTCAGAAGTTGATACGCATAGAATGGAATTTATGGAGTAGTGTTTAGCTTGCTCGACATTGGATTCGTCTTGTTCGAGGTAAGTAACTCTTCTAATCTTGGAGCTGAGGGTATGACCCTGATTATACGTGTTATGTATTTTGTGTTGAGGAGACGCACATGCTAGGTGACGGGCGTATGGGTGTGCACCGTGTGAATTGTGACTCTGTTATTCCTGTGGTACTGTGTAGTTACTTGAACTTATCTGTAATCATGAAATCTCTACGTACTAGAGTTATCGAGCTGTGATTCATGTTAGAAACCATGTCTAGGCTACATGCTTATTCTGTTAGGACCCATTGAGGTCGTTACTTTTGTTAAATTATTTGCTTACATTGCAATTTCATACTCAGTCATGTTCATTCATTTAATATCATATCTCAGTCTCTGTTGCTACATATTGACACATCAAATCATTATTTTTTGGGCCAGTTTCCTGATATTGTGAGCCCGAGAGACTGGAAAGATTGATGACTGAGTGAGGCCGAGGGCCTGATTGTGAGGATAATTATGGGATCGGGCTGCACGCCGCAGCAGGACAGATTGGCTTAATATAACACGTGAGTTGTCCGTGCGGATCAAGATATTGATACTATATCACGTGAGTTGTCCGTGCAGCACGTGAATTGTCCGTGCGGGTCCAGATATTAATACTATAGCACGTGAGTTGTCCTTGCAGATTATATCGCTTGGGCTGAAGGAGCCCATCTGGAGTCTGCAGACACCCCCACTGAGCGCGATTGATATTGTTGAGGAATGGATCTTTCGTGGACATGCATCTTGTCCGAAGCATTATATACCTGGAGATGGATCTTCTCCACGGGCTGGATTGGCCCTACTCGGTACTGAGTTACTGATGATCAGTTGATGTGTATATTCCGGAATGGATCTTCCCTGGGTTGGATTAGCCATATACAGTACTGAGTGATTGAGCATGATGAGTAGAATGTGTGAGAAAGTGAGTTTGAGTACTCTGAGACTGTGAGTACATGAGTTCATCTCTGAGATACATTGCATTGACATGCACATATGACATACATGCATAGAGATATATTTTTCTCATGCTGCACGGTATCGCGTCATTCATGACTTTTCACACATGTTGACACATGGGCATAGTGATGCATTTGTTTTACATTGGCTATCTGGAAAGAAAATGAAACATCTTATTTATTATTGAAAGCATTTTTGGGAAAATTACTGTTTTCAAACTTACTCATAATTTTGGCAACTTTGGTAAACGATTTGGGTTTTCATTGATATACTTGAAAGGCAGAACTATTTTCAGAAATCATGATTAAGCTGGGTATTTTATCTTTGAGTTACTTCTTTTATTACTTGCGTTATGTTGTCATGAATTGTTGTTGGTTATTGGAGTTGGACTCTGACCTTGGTACAAGCTCGTCACTACTTTCAACCTAAGGTTAGGTTTGTTAGTTATTGAGTACATGGGGCCGGTTGTACTCATATTACACTTCTGCACCTTGCGTGCAGATGTTGGTTGTTGATGTTGCTGTGTTCGTTGGGAACTGGATTTGAAGATGTACCCGCGTTCCGGTTGTAGCTGCCTCTTGTTCATGGTAGCCTTAGATTCATAAAACTCTGTTTATGTAATTTTCAAACAGATGATGTATTACTTCATACCAGCTTTATAAACTCTATTCTTAGAAGCTCGTGATTTGTACTACCAGTCTTTGGGGAAATGTATAAGATTCAGATATTTCTTTACTTAATTGCTTTGTTAATTGTTATTGAAATTGGTTAGTGGTTAATTGGCTTACCTAGCGGGTTGGGTTAGGTGCCATCACGACTAGTCAGAATTTGGGTCGTGACATTTATACTGATTTAATAAAATAAATTCTCTAGCCATTAAATGTCACGACTCGAAATTACCACCTTCAGGATCGCGATGACGCCTAACATTTCACTTACTAGGCAAGCCAACGTTAAAATAATCTTAACTATTTTTAAGTAAATTTAATTAAATCGAAGTCAATTACTGAAATAAAGTGCGGAAGGCCATAAATACCGAATTATCAAAATACATCCCCGAATCTGGTGTCACAAGTGCACGAGCTACTAGAATAATACAAATAAAGGTCTGAATAAACTTTAAGCTGTTTGAAAGATAACACACAGCTAAGATAAGATAGAAGGGTCTTCAGAACTGCAAACGTTGTGCAGTTATACCTCAATTCTCCTCTGAGTAGCTGAATCCGAGCACGTCTATGGTACGCTACTGGGACTAACTCCAAAATCTGCACAATAAGTACATAGTATAGTATGAGTACAACCGACCCCATGTACTCCATAAGTGTCGAGCCTAACCTCGACGAAGTAGTGACGAGGCTATGACAGGACACGTACGTAAACAACCTATACAAGTATATACAAATACGAAGCAACAATAAAACAATAAATAACACTTTATAAATTTTGGAGGGAACATGCGAAGGGGGTTGATATAATAATTTCAGCAGGAGAATTATCACTTTACAGCCAAATAATTCCTCAACAATAAAATGAGCAACTGATGATATAAAAATGGCACGGCACCACCTTTCGTGCTTTTACTCTCATTTGACACGACATCACCCTTCGTACTTTTATACTCTCTGAAAATGACACGCCATCAACCTTCGTGCTTTTACACTCACCAATGGCACGGCAACACCCTTCGTACTTTAACACTCTTCCTTACCATGATAATGATATTATAGATAATGAAAATGGCACGGCATCTCTCTTCGTGCTTTACACTCTTCCTTATCATAGAAGTAATAATATAATTTCGGAAGAGTATTTAAATGCGGGGATATGCACTTATCAATCATTTGAATACCAGAATACCGACTTTACCTTCCAAAATATTCAACAATAATTAAATGAATAATAATTTTACGGATAATGATCAAATAATCAATAATAAACTTAAGTAGGAATATCTTAATTAAATAGGCAATTATTCATAATAAACAAATTCCACACCCATGCTTTGACTCAACCACAACGCATAAGTACTCGTCACCTCACATATACATTGTACCCGCACATTAAATCATGTACCAAACAGACAAATAAGTCATACTCCCTTAAGTCAAGGTTAACCACGACACTTACCTCGCTTTGCAACCAAATTCAAGAATCCAATAAACCTTTGCCTCTTGAATTCGTGTCCGAAATCCTCAAATCTAGTCATAAACAATTCAATATGCTCAATACAAATCGTAGGAATTAATTCCATATGAATTTACTAATTTTTCAGATTAAAATCCGAAATTCATCTCAAAAATCAACAATGGGGCCCACTTCTCGAATCTCAGAAAAACTTATGAAATCCGAACACCCGTTTGGAGACGAGTCCAACCATACAAAAATTATCAAATTTCGATGTCAAATGGACCTTCAAATCTTAATTTTTCATTTTTGGAAAGTTTTACAAAATTCCAATTTCTTCCATCTAAATCCGAAATAAATGATGAATATAGACATGGATTTATGAAATGTAATCACTTTGAGATATAGAATACTTACCCAAGTCGAAATCGTGAAAAACCCCTTTGAAGTTGCCTAAATTCGTATTTGAAATGTCTAAAAATGAGAAAAATCTCGGATTCTTTGATTTATACACTGCCCAGGAATTTTCGCTTCTGCGGTGGACTTGACTGTGCCTGCGGTCTCGTTTCTGCTGAACCAAATGCGCATCTACACTGCCTTCTGCTTCTGCGAGTGACTCTTCTGCGGACGCGCGGGTGCGTTCAAGGTTCTGCACCTGCAGATCTTTGCCCCGGCCACTTTTGCGAGGGATTTCTCGCTTCTGCGGAGCCGCTTCTGCGGCCAAGGCTTCGCAGAAGCGAAGGCACCAGAAGCAGCAAAATTCCAAATTTTTCTTAAGTCCAATTTTTGTTCCGATTTCGATTCGATTCACACTCGGGGTACTCGGGACCCCGTCCGAATATACCAACAAGTCACATAACATAATACGGACTTACTCGGGGTCTCAAATCATATCAAACAACACCGAAATTACAATTCACACCTCGATTCGAACTTTGATTTTTCAAACTTTTCAATTTGTAAAACTCGTCCCAAAACATATTAAACGAATCCGGAATGACTTCAAATTTGGCACACAAGTATTAAATGACATAAAGGAGCTATTCCAATTTCCAGAATCAGATTCCGGCCCCGATATCAAAAAATCAAATCCGTGGTCAAACTTGAAAATCTTTAGCCTTTAAATTCCTAGTTTCCATTAAATGGCCATAACTTGAGCTAGGGACCTCCAAATTAAATTCTCGGCATACGCCCAGATCACAAATCACGATACTCATCTATCAGAACTGTCAAAACACTGATCCTGGTCCGTTTTCTCAAAATATTGACCAAAGTCAACTCAGTTGAGTTTTAAGGCTCTATTTCACATTTAAATCATTTTTTCATATAAAAACTTTTCGAAAAATTATACGGACTGTGCACGCAAGTCAAGGTATGATAAATAGTTATTTTCGAGGTCTTAGAAGACAGAATTAATTATTAAATTTAAAGATGACCTTTTGGGTCATCACATTCTCCACCTCTAAAATAGACGTTCGTCCTCAAACAGAATTAGAAAAGTACCTGAGCGGGTAAAAAGGTGCGGATATTTACTCCGCATGTTCGACTCGGACTCCCAGGTAGCTGTCTTAATTGATTGACCTCTCCATTGCACTCGAACTGATGGATAACTCTTAGACCTCATATGTCGGACCTGCCGGGCTAGAATAGCTACCGGCTCCTCTTCATAAGTCAAATCTTTGTTCAATTAGACTGAACTAAAATCTAATACATGGGACGAATCACTATGATATTTCTAGAGCATATACACATGGAACACTGGATGAACTGCTGATAAACTAGGTGGTAATGCAAGCTTGTAGGCTACTTCTCCCACCCTTTCAAGAATTTTGAAGGGTCCTATATACCTAGGGCTTAACTTGCCCTTTTTTCCAAACCTCATTACACCTTTCATAGGTGAAATCTAGAGCAATACTCTTTCTCCAACCATGAATGCAATATCATGAACCTTACGGTCGGTATAACGCTTTTGCCTAGACTGAGCTGTGTGAAGTCGATCCTGAATAATTTTGACTTTATCTAAGGCATCCTGTACCAAATCAGTACATAACAACCGAGCCTCTCCCGGTTCAAACCAGCCAACTGGCGAACGACATCGCCTCCCGTACAATGCTTCATATGGAGCCATCTGAATACTTGACTGGTAGCTATTATTATAGGAAAACTCCGCAAGTGGCAAGAACTGATCCCAAGAACCTACAAAGTCTATAACACAGGCGCGAAGCATATCTTCCAATATCTGAATAGTGCGCTTTGACTGTCCGTCTATCTATGGATGAAATGCTGTACTCAACTCACCCTACGTACCTAACTCACGTTGTACAGCCCTCCAGAAGTGTGAGGTAAACTGCATACCTCGATATGAAATAAAGATACGGGCACACCGTGAAGGCAGACAATCTCACGAATATAAATTTCAGCTAACCGCTATAAAGAATAGGTAACTGCCACTGGAATGAAATGTGCTGACTTGGTCAACCTGTCCACAATGACCCAAACTACGTAGAATTTTCTCTGAGTCCGTGGAAGTCCAACAACAAAATCCATAGTGATACGCTCCCACTTCCACTCAGGAATTTCTAACTTCTGAAGGAAACCACCAGGTCTCTGATGCTCGTACTTAACTTGCTGACAATTCGGACACCGAGCTATATATGCAACTATATCCTTCTTCATTCTCCTCCACCAATAATGTTGCCGCAAATCTTGATACATTTTGGCGACACCTGGATGAATAGAATACCTGGAACTGTATGCCTCTTCAAGAATTAATGCACGTAGCCCGTCAACATTAGGCTCACAAATACGACATTGCATTCGCAGAACTCCATCTTCCCCCATACCAACCTGTTTGGAATCCCCGTGCCGTATCGTGTCCTTAAGGACAAGTAAATGAGGATCATCATATTGCCGCTCTCTGATGCGCTCATATAAAGAAGACCGAGCGACTGTGCAAGCTAGAATCCGACTAGGTTTTGAAACATCTAACCTCACAAACTGATTAGCCGAAGTCCAAATATCTGCAGCTAACGGTCTCTCACCGATCGGAATATACGCAAGACTGCTCATACTCATAGCCTTTCTACCCAAAGCATCAGCCACCATATTGGCCTTTCCCGGGTGATACAAAATAGTGATATCATAATCTTTCAACAACTCCAACCATCTTCTCTGCCTCACGTTGAGATCTTTTTGCCTGAACATGTACCTTAGGCTATGATGACAAGTAAATACCTCACACGAGACACCGTAAAGGTAATGCCTCCAAATCTTCAAAGCATGGACAATGGCTGCCAATTCTAAGTCATGAACAGGATAATTCTTCTCATGAACTTTCAACAGCCGCGATGCATATGCAATCACCCTGCCATCTTGCATCAATACTGCACCAAGCCCAACGCGAGATGCATCACAATACACCGTATAAGATCCTGAACTTGTGGGTAATACCAACAATGGCGCCGTAGTCAAAGCAGTCTTGAGCTTCTGAAAGCTCAACTCACACTCGTCTGACCATCTGAATGGGACACTTTTCTGGGTCAGTCTGGTCAATGGGCTTGCTATAGATGAAAACCTCTCCACGAACCGATGATAATAACCTGCCAAACCCAGGAAACTCCGGATCTCTATAACTGAAGTAGGTCTAGGCCAATTCTGAACAACCTCAATCTTCTTAGGATCCACCTTTATACCTTCTGCCGATACAACATGCCCCAAAAAAGCAACTTAGTCTAACCAAAATTCACATTTTGAAAATTTAGCGTATAACTGATTATTTTTCAAAGTCTGAAGCACACTCTGAAGATGCTGCTCATGCTCCTCTCGACTGCTGGAGTAAATCAAGATATCATCAATGAACACAACCACAAAGGAATCCAAATAAGGCTTGAACACTCGATTCATCAAATCCATAAATGTTGTTGTGGAATTTCTCAGCCCAAATGACATCACTAGGAATTTGTAATGCCCATACCGAGTCCAAAAAGCTATCTTAGGGACATCAGATGCCCTAATCTTCAACTGATGGTAACCAGACCTCAAGTCGATCTTTGAAAACACCTTGGCACCCTGAAACTGATCGAATAAGTCATCAATTCTTGGCAGTGGATACTTGTTCTTTATAGTGGCTTTGTTCAACTGCCGATAATCTATACACATTCGCATTGAACCATTTTTCTTCTTTACAAATAACACTGGTGCACCCCAAGGCCAAACACTAGGTCTAGTAAATCCCTGATCAAGCAAGTCTTGTAACTGCTCCTTCAGTTCTTTCAGTTCCAGCGGGGCCATACGGTATGGTGGAATAGAAATGGGCTGAGTGCCCGGAGCCTAATCAATACATAAGTTTATATCTCTGTCGGGTGGCATCCCCGGCAAATTTGCAGGAAATACTTCTGGAAATTTACTAACAACTGGCATTGAGTCCATAAAAGGAACATCCACACTGGAATCGCGAATATAAGCCAAATAGTCTAGACACCCCTTCTCAACCATACGTCGCAGCCTTCATATAAGAAATAACCCTGCTGGTAGAATGACCAGAAGTTCCTTTCCACTCTAATCGAGGTAACCCCGGCATATCTGGGTTCACTGTCTTGGCATGACAATCCAATATAGAACGATAAGGTGACAACCAATCCATACCCAAGATGACATCAAAATCTACCATATCAAAAAGTAGAAGATCCACACTAGTATCAAGACTCCCAATAGTAAAAACACACGAATGATAGACATGATCTACCATGATAGAATCTCTCACCGGAGTGGACGCACACACGGGAGCACTCAGAGAATCACGAGGCATCACCAGATATGAAGCAAAATAAGAGGACACATAGGAATAAGTAGATCCTGGATCAAATAGAACTGAAGCATCTCTATGGCAAACTAGAACAATACCTGTAATCACGGCATCAGATGACTCGGCCTCAGGCCTAGCTAGAAAAGCATAAAATCGAGGCTGGGCCCCACCACTCTGAACTGCGTCCCTGGGATGACCTCTAACTGGATGGACTCCACCTCTAATGACCTGACCTCCACCTCTAATGGTCTGACCTCCACCTCTAGCTGCCTGACCCCTTCCTCTTGCTGGCTGAGTAGGCGGTGAAGCAACCGGTGCTAGAATCATAGCACGAGAACCCTGCTGCTGCATGCTGCCCTGAGACTTGGGGCAGAATCTAGAAATGTGCCTTGGATCACCAAAAGTATAACAGGACCTCGGCTGCTA
The DNA here is from genome assembly GCA_000715115.1 of Nicotiana otophora. Lineage (NCBI taxonomy): Eukaryota > Viridiplantae > Streptophyta > Magnoliopsida > Solanales > Solanaceae > Nicotiana > Nicotiana otophora. Next base: position 11,928 of record AWOL01S0008271.1, on the reverse strand, counting down.
TGCCAGCTGACCCTGAAATTGTCCATGTCGACCTGAGTAACCACCTTGGAAACCCTAGATCGGAGGTGCAATAATAGGAGTTGGTGGTGCACTGCAGGATGCCTGGAGCACTGAATGAAATGTCCTGGGAGGATGACCCCTACCAAAATTACCCCTGCCTCTAGACGAGGCACTACTGAACCCACCGAACTAACGAGGCCTCTTATCAGACCCATGCCCTCTCTCCTGTGCAAGAACCATCTCTATCCTCCTAGCAATATTAGCAACCGCCTGAAAAGAAATCTCACTTCCGGTCTCCTTGGACATCAAAAGCCTAATAGGGTGAGTAAGTTCCTCAATAAACCTCCTCACTCTCTCTCCCTCGGTAGGAAGTAAAAGGAGAGCATGACAGGCTAGATCCACAAAACGGGTCTCGTACTGAGTAACAGTCATACTGCCCTGTTGTAAATGCTCAAATTGTCTGCGGAAATCCTCTCTCAATGTGATAGGGAAGAAATTCTCTAGAAATAGCCGTGAGAACTGCTCCCAGGTCAATGCAGGCGATCCAACTGGTCTGGTCAGCATATAATCTCTCCACCACCTCTTGACGGAACCCGTTATCTGAAATACAGCAAAATCGACCCCATTGGTCTCAACTATACCCATGTTCCGCAATACCTCATGGCAACGGTCAAGGTAATCCTGTGGGTCCTCAGAAGGTGTACCACTGAAGTGAACTGGAAAGAACTTAATAAATTTGTCCAGTCTCAATAAGGCCTCAGAAGACATGGCGGCCCTATCACCGGTCTGTGCCGCAAAAACTGGCTGAACTACCCTAACTGGTGGGGCTGCTAGAGCCTGATACTATGGAGCCATCTGCTTCGGAGCGGGAGTAGTGGGAGTCTGTACTCCTCCCCCAGCCTGAACCAGTCCAACTAGTACAGTCTGAATTGGAACCTCCTCCTGAAGATTCACCTGAGGTTCTACGACAAGTACTGCTGCTCGAGCTCTACACTGAGCTCTACCTTTGCCTCTGCCTCGGCCTCTAGCATGACTTCGGCCTCGACCTCTACCCCTGGTCATAGTTGCCAACGGGGGCTCTGGTCCCTGTCCATCGGTAGATGTATTATGTGTTCTCACCATCTGCGAGAGAATAAGAATAGAATGGTTCGATCATCGATGATAGAATAAGATCGCACAACAAAACAAGAAAGAAGTGATATTGTTCATAAACTCCACAGCCTCTGAAAGATAAGTACAGACGTCTCTATACCGATCCTTCAGACTCTACTAAGCTTGCTCGTGACTCGTGAGATCTGAGTAACCTAGTTCTCTAATACCAATTTGTCACGACCCGAAATTCCCACCTTCAGGATCGTAATGGCGCCTTACATTTCACTTGCTAGGCAAACCAACATTAAAATAATCTTAACTATTTTTAGGTAAATTTAATTAAATAGAAGTCAATTACTGAAATAAAGTGCGGAAGTCCATAAATACCGAATTATCAAAATACATCCCTGAATCTAGTGTCACAAGTACACGAGCTACTAGAATAATATAAATAAAGATCTGAATAAAATTCAAGCTGTTTGAAAGATAATACACAGCTGAGATAAGATAGAAGGGGACTTCAGAACTGCGAACGTTGTGCTCTTATACCTCAAGTCTTCTCTGAGTAGCTGAATTCGAGCACGTCTATGGTACGCTACTGGGACCAACTCTAAAATCTGTACAAGAAGTGCAGAGTATAGTATGAGTACAACTGACCCCATGTACTCCGTAAGTGTCGAGCCCAACCTCGACGAAGTAGTGACGAGGCTATGACAGAACACCTACGTAAATAACATGTACAAGTATATACAAACACGGAGCAACAATAAAACAATATATAACACTTTATAAATTTGGGAGGGAACATGCGAAGGGGTTGATATAATAATTTCAACAGGAGAATTATCACTTAGCAGCCAAAAAATTCCTCAACAATAAAATGAGCAGATATGAAAATGGCACGGCACCACCCTTCGTGTTTTTACTCTCATTTGACACGGCATCACCCTTCGTGCTTTTATACTCTCTGAAAATGACATGACATCACCCTTCATGCTTTTACACTCATCAATGGCATGGCAACACCCTTCGTGCTTTTACACTCTTCCTTACCATGATAATGGTATTATAGATAATGAAAATGGGGCATCACCCTCCGTGCTTTTACACTCTTCCTTACCATGAAAATAATAATATAATTTTGGCAGAGTATTTAAATGCGGGGATATGAGCTTATGAATCATTTGAATACCAGAATACCGACTTTACCTTCCAAAATATTCAACAATAATTAAATGAATAATAATTTCATGAAAAATGATCAAATAATCAATAATAAACTTAAGAAGGAATATCTTAATTAAATAGGCAATTATTCACAATAAACAAATTCCACACGCATGCTTTGACTCAACCACAATGCATAAGTACTCGTCACCTCACATATACGTTGTACCCGCACTTTATATCATGTAGCAAATAGATAAATAAGTCTGTAACGACTCGGCCGGTTGTTCTGAGTATTTCAGTACTATTCCCCTATTTACTGCTCAATTTATGCCTTACAATTGATTTATGACTTATCGGGTTAGTTGGTTTGGGCCCGGAAGGATTTCGAAGTAAAATGAGACACTTAGTCTCATAATTGAAAACTTAAGTTGGAAACATTGATCGGATATTGACTTATGAGTAAACGACCTTGGAATTGAATTCTGATGATTCCAATAGCTCCGTATGATGTTTTTGGACTTAGGAGCATGTCCGAAAAATTATTTGTAGGTCTGTGGTGGAATTAGGCTTGAAATGCCGAAAGTTTAATTTTTGGGAAGTTTGACTGGGGGGTTGACTTTTTGATATCGAGGTCGAAATCTGATTCTGGAAATTTGAATAGCTTCGTTATGTCATTTATGACTTGTTTATAAAATTTGAAGTCATTCCGAATTGATTTGATATGTTTCGTCACATGATATAGAATTTAAAAGTTCAAAGTTCATAGATTTTGATTTGAGGTGCGATTCATCGTTTTGATGTTATTTGATATGATTTGAGGCCTCGAGTAGGTCCGTGTTATATTATGGAACATGTTAGTATGTTTGGTTGAGGTCCTGAGAGGCTTGGGTGTATTTTTGGATCATTAGTTTAGAGATTAATAAAGCTAAAAAATTTAGAAGTTTGGCCATGGTCAATATCGGGTCAAGACGACCTCTTTTTAGTGTTTTGAGTGTGTGAGCAGGTATGTAGGATTTTTATAATAGCAATTCATTGGGGTAAGTGATTTTAACTCGGATTTAGTTAATATACATGAATATATCAATGATTTCATCATCTGATTAGTACTTTGAGGTGGAAATTTGGGGAAAATTGTAGAAATTTCATAAAATGAATTTTTGAGATTTGAACACCGATTCGGAGTCGGATGTGAGTGAAATTAGTATGGTTAAACTCGTAATTGGATGGGTTGTCGGATTTTTTGAGTTTCGTCGGATTCCGAGATGTGGACTCCACATGTGATTTTTGGGGCATAATTTCGAATTTTTTTGAAAATATTAGTATTTTGATATGGATTAATTCCTATAAATTTTGTGGGCTGAATCAAATTCATTGTGACTAGATTTGAGCCATTTGGAAGTTGATATGCACAAAGTGAAATTTCTGGAGCATTGCTTAGCTTGCTCGACATTGAATTTGGCTTGTTCGAGGTAAGTAACTCTTCTAATCTTGGAGTTGAGGGTATGAACCCTGAATATATGTATTTCGTAAATTGTTGGGAGGTGACGCACATGCTAGGTGACGGGCGTGTAGGCGTGCACTATAGAAATTGTGACATAATTGTTTATGTGGAATTTTGTAGTTAAATGATCTTGGCATTTTTCATGCGGTTTTATGAGTTAAAGCAATTGAGCTGAAAAGCATATTAAAAATCATGTTGAGACTATGTACCAGTATTATTGGAACCCACAAAGGTCATATTATTGTGAAATATTATTTTAAATTGAAAATTCATACTCAATCATATTCATTTTATTGCATATCATATCTCAGTCTGTGTTGTTATTTATTGATACATCATATCATCATTTTGGGCTATTCTCATAATATTGTGAGCCCATGAGAGAGAGACCGGAGAGATTGATGACTAAGAAAGGACGAGGGCCTGATTGTGAGGATAGTTTTGGGATCGGGCTACACGCCGCAGCAGGCCAGGTTGGCTTTATATATATATATTATACTATTGCACGTGAGTTGGCCGTGCAGCACGTGAGTTGGCCGCGCGGATCTATATATTATACTATTGCACGTGAGTTGGCAATGCAGCACGTGAGTTGGCCGTGCGGATCCAGATATTATTATAGTACGTGAGTTGTCCGTGCAGAACGTGAGTTGTCCGTGCAGAACGTGAGTTGTCCGTGCGGATCTAGATGTTATTATACCACGTGAGTTATTCGTGCAACACGTGAGTTGTCCGTGCGGATCCAGATATGATATTATAACACGTGAGTTATCTGTGCAGCACGTGAGTTTTCCGTGCTTATAGCGCTTGGGCTGTAGGAGCCCCTCATGAGTCTGTACACACCCCGAGTGAGCGCAGTCGACTATAAATAGGGATCGGGTTGCACGCCGCAGCAGGTATGGTAAAGTGCTTAGTGATTGAGTGTGCAAAGCATAGTGAGAGAGAATGCGAGAAAGTGAGATTGAGTACTCTGAGAGTGTGAGTACATGAGTACAATCTCTAAGATACATTGCTTTGACATGCACACATGACATACATGCATATAGATGTATTTTTCTCATGTTGTACAGTATCACATTATTCATGATTTCTCACACATGTTGACAGATGGGCATAGTGATGCATTTGTTTTACACGGGTTATCTGGAAAGAAAATAAAACATGTCATTTATTAATGAAAGGATTTTTGGAAAATTATTGCTTTTAAACTTATTCATATGTTTTTTAAAATTTTGGTAAACGATTTGGGTTTTTCACTGAGGTACTTGAAAGGGAAGTACTATTTTTAGAAATCATGATTTAGTTGAGTATTTTATTTCTGAGTTACTTCTTATATTATTGGATTTACGATGTTATGGACAGTGGTGAACTATTGGTTTTGGACCCGACCTTGGTAAAAGCTCGTCACTGCTTTCAACCTAAGGTTAGGTGTGTTACTTACTCATTACATGGGGTCGGTTGTACTGATACTACACTTTTGCACATTGCGTGCAGATGTTGGCTGTTGTTGTTGCTGTGCTCGACGATTGTCGGATTTGAAGATGTACCTGCGTTCCTGTTGTAGCTGCCTTTTGTTCATAGTAGTGTTAGATTTATAAAAGCTCTGTTTATGTACTATTCAAACAGACTATGTATTTATTTCATCTCTGCTTTATAAACCTTATTATTAGAAACTCATGATTTGTACTACCAGTTCTTGGGAAATGTATAAGGTTAAGATAATTATTTACTTAAATTGCTTTAATAATTATAATTAAAATTGGATATTTGAAAGTTGGCTTACCTAGTGGGTTGGGTTAGGTACCATCAGGACTAGTTGGATTTTGGGTCGTGACAAGGTGGTATCAGAGCTCTAGGTTCATAGATTCTACAAGTCATGAGCAAGTGTCTAGTAGAGTCCTGCGGATCGATATGATGATGTCCATACTTATCTTCGAGAGGCTACAGGGCATTTAGGATATATACTTCTCATCTTTCTTTCCTTATCGTGTAGAATTGGTTTAGCTTGAAACATAACTCTTTGAATTCTTTCCACATATTCGTATGCGTACATGAGCGCCCGGTATCAGCCGTGCATCGCCGGCTTGTCATTCTATGAATGAGGTTCGTGGTGTGCACTATGTGTTTTGGTGATGGGTCAGTCTGGAGGACTTGAGGCCATGGTTGAACCACAGCTTAAGCTCGGTAGCTTTAGTTGTAACTTGTACAATTGGACTCATATGTCCGATAATGACCCTTCATTGGAATTTGTGGCTCGATGAGCGGTGGAATGGCGGTGTGATGGGTATGATGTGACCGCGGGATGTGTTAAGACGATTTGAACATAACGAGGAGTGTTTCCTTGAAATGTAAAAGAAAGGTCATTGAGTTCTTGATTTTCGATTTGATGTGACGTGAAGTCTCGAGTATCAATGTTTTGAAGGATCTTTTGAGTTGTTAAATTTTGGGACAAACTAAATTCTCATGTCTTGTTAATAAGTTTGGACTTGGAAAGATTAAATGATTGCGTAGAAATTTTGACTGCGAAAGGGTATAACAAAATACCAATTTAAGGCTAAGCAGATGGGTTATCCCCTGCGGAGTAATCTACGTAGGTATGTTTCTTATATGTGAGTGGAGGGTTTCGTTTCTTCCAGCAGGGCGTATGTGTGGAGATTTGAATTTGAATATGGCTGAGAAAGTTGACTTGAGTGTCAAGGGAATGATGCGAACTACAGATGATTTAGGTATTTTTATGGTTGGCGTTACATGAGTTTGAGAAGAAGTTTCGTTGAACTGACTGTGGAATTATGGCAGTAATAGAGTCTTAGTATTGTGAGTTATGGAATGTTTTAATCTATGGCTTTGAGCTAACTGGGGGAGCCTGCTATTAATAAATTCAATTTCATGGTTATATGTAAAGGTTTAGTTTGGGCTGAGGCATACTGGTGGGTTAGTTATGACTTGCAGAAGTTGAGATCGAGGATGACTCCAATAAGGAAATTTCCTGGTTACGGGTTATATTGCACGTATAAGTATATAAAAATCGTGGGATGAGTGAGTTCTTATTAGTGAATAATGTAGTGCGCACAGAGTATGAATTTGATAGATGGTGATAAAGTAGAGTTACTTCTTTGAGTGTGGTTGTGCTAATGGGGCACGTGTCTTTTGGCTCATTTGGGCAGTGCAATTTAGACTTGAGCAAAGTGGGTGACTTCCGAGAAATATTCTAGTGGGTTTGAGAATTTTATATAGCAATTGAGAATTTCTCCGGACTTGTGTATGGATAAAACCTGAGATTTGCATTTGATGGTGTCTGGACTTACGAAAATTCTGTATGACTACGGTTTTGACATTTTAGTATAAGGAAGGTAAAAAGGAACAATTTTAAGTCCACATAAGGTCTTTTCAGTGTGGAGGTCTCGGTTGTGGTACTTTTGTGGTGCTTAAGAAGAATACAATGGCTTATGGGCCTTAGGGCGGTATGGTTCTATGTTAGGATGTCTTGTAGTGAGCTGTGGGTAAGGATACTAGTGTTCTGACAAGGAGAAATATCAACTTGAGGGTAATTCAGAAGAAACTCGGAGAAAATAGGACAAATGGGTAACAAGTTGGATCAGTATGGTAATGGTATGCTCGGTTCTTTTGGTAATTATGATGTGATGAGATTTTTACAGATGTTTCGGTGTCAGTATTCTCGGGTTTGATGACCTGCGTGGCTTGGTCGAATTAGAGGAATTTAGTTCTGATAGTTGGATTAGGTGCAAATGGATTTCAAAGTGTTCTTGATTGTTTCTACCATTGTTTGAACCGGATATTTTCTACTGGTGTGGGAAATATATTGTGTATTGTGATTCCCTCCTGGAAAGAAGCAAGAGGAAGGTTTCTAACTAATCGGGTATGTAATTTGCTGCTGACTCAGAGTTGATAATAGGATTTTTGTGCTTGTCACATAATGGCATAATAGATGTGGTGTGTTGTGCGGGATTAGGATTTACATGTACAAGGTGGCAGTTCATTCTTGAAAAGAAGATCACGAATTTTGGACAAAATGGTCAATTTCAGATAATTAGATGAATGTTATAACTGCTCGGTAATCCCTGAGAAGGGTGCGCATTTCAAAGGGCGCATTGTGTTTTGACTTACGGATGTTCATTAGTATTGTAGTACTCATCTGTTTGATAGACTACTGATATTCAAATTATCGCTATGTGGCACAGAAGAATTACGAAACTATTCCTTATGGGAAGATCATGAATGGAATATGTGTTAGTCATTCTAGTGTTGGAGTTGGGATCAGTTACGGTGATTTATGTGTTTGATGAATTTGGAGACTGGAAGTTCTCCAAAGTATATTATTTCGGGTTGCAACCTATTTGAGGTGACTATTTTATTTAAAAATCAGTGGAGGCACTAGTTGCGTTAATTATTTGTGATAGCTATGCGCTATGAGTGTGCATATATGTGAGGTTTGAGCACATGTGCGGGCATTAGAGCAAGTATTTATACTCGGAAGAATGCTTAGGCTATTATATGCCTAGAGTTGACTGTTAAGCGTAAAGTTATAATGTTTCCCGTATTCGTACCTTTGTTGAGAACTATCTGGGCTATACTTGAGGTTACAAAGAAGATGATTCCCTAAATAAACGGGGTAGTCTCTAATTCTGCGTAAAATTGCCGATTTGAAGTGTGATATCAGACTTTGCACATGCTTTCACTATGGCGTACTATTTATACCAGTCCAGGAGCATGAAAATTCTATTTCAATATCATATACAAGTGTACTTGTTTAATTGCTCCTGTATGATATGCTGGGACTGGAGGCCTGTGACCATGCCGGGCGATTCATATTATTGGCACGTGAGTTGTCCGTGCCGTGTGTGAGAATTTTATTTCTATGATAATTTATCTGATTCATTAGTTTCCTCCCTCTACAATTGTGCACATGCGCCTACAGTTATCCTCTTTATGAAATTTGAGGAGTTGGTTGTAACATTGTGGTTGTGGTGGTGCTTGTTGAACTTGCAATATGGTTCTCTTCCTTGAGACATCTCCCATATTTGGGTACACGGATTGCGCAGTAGTGGATGGAGTTATATTGATGTGGCGTGTCTGTGAGAATGTTGTGTTTAATAATATAAGGTCATTGGATCTAGAATGGGTACTAACAGGCTTGATTATGGTATATTCGAGAGGATTATGGTTCTAGTTAGGGCGAGAGAGCTCTATGGCTAGTTGAACTGATCAGTGGTTATCAGTTTTTGATTGTTTCTTTCATCATTGGTAGTGTACGAAGGTTTTGGAATGAAGTTCTGTTGAATGCGGGGTTTTATACTAGTACTTGGTTGGTTTTGAGTAGTTACTGTGATCAGAGATGGTGTTACGAGTATGCGAGTTGTGTAATATGTTATGCTATTATATCTGGGATTATGGTTATGGCTGGGTACAGCTTGTTCAGGCTTATACAGTGAGTAAATGTGAGATTCGGGTCTTGAAAAGAATTCTGGATGTTAGAAATTTAGCTCCAAGTTTTGGGCTAAGGTTAAATTAATGATTTTCAGTTGTGTTATGTTGTCAGGCCTATGTAGAATAGGGTGACGTGAGATCACCCCGGGTACGTGCGTGGTAAGATGGAATAGTGATTTGGTGTCTTGGAAACAACTCTTGGCACGTTCGAGGACGAACGTATGTTTAAGTGGGGGAGAATGTAACGACCCGGCCAGTCGTTCTGAGTATTTTAGCCCCGTTCCTCTATTTACTGCTCAATTTATGCCTTACAATTGATTTATGACTTATCGGGTTAGTTGGTTCGGGCCCAAAAGGATTTCAAAGTGAAATGAGACACTTAGTCTCATAATTGAAAACTTAAGTTAGAAACATTGACCGGATATTGACTTATGAGTAAAGGACCTCAGAATTGAATTCTGATGATTCCAATAGTTACGTATGATAATTTTGGACTTAGGAACGTGTCTAAAAAATTATTTGGAGGTCCGTGGTGGAATTAGGCTTGAAATGCCGAAAGTTTAATTTTTGAGAAGTTTGACTGGGGGGTTGACTTTTTGATATCGAGGTCGAAATCTGATTCTGAAAATTTGAATAGCTTCGCCATGTCATTTATGACTTGTGTGAAAAATTTGAAGTCATTCTGGATTGATTTGATATGTTTCGGCATATGATATAGAATTTGAAAGTTCAAAGTTCATAGATTTTGATTTGAGGTGCGATTCGTCGTTTTGATGTTGTTTAATATGATTTGAGGCCTCGAATAGATCTGTGTTATGTTATGGAACGTGTTGGTATGTTATTTGAGGTCCCGAGGGGCTTGGGTGTATTTTTGGATCATTGGTTGAGAGATTAATAAAGCTAAGAAATTTGGGAGTTTGGCCATGGTTAATATCGGGTCAAGACGACATCTTTTCAGTGTTTTGAGTGCGAGAGCAGGTCTGTAGCGTGTTTTATGATAGAAATTCATCGGGGTAAGTGATTTTAACTCGGATTTAGTTAATATACAGTCGGTATGTTTGGTTGAGGTCCGGAGGGGCTTGGGTGTATTTTTGGATCATTGGTTGAGAGATTAATAAAGCTAAGAAATTTGGGAGTTTGGCATGGATAATATCGGGTCAAGACGACATCTTTTCAGTATTTTGAGTGCGCGAGCAGGTCTGTAGCGTGTTTTATAATAGAAATTCATCGGGGTAAGTGATTTTAACTCGGATTTGATTAATATACATGAATATATCAATGATTTCATCATCTAATTAGTACTTTGAGGTGAAAATTTGGGGAAAATTGTAAAAACTTCATAAAATAAATTTTCGAGATTTGAATACCGATTCGGAGTCGGATTTGAGTGAAATTAGTATGGTTGAACTCGTAATTGGATGGGTTGTCGGATTTTGTGAGTTTCATCGGATTCCGAGGCGTGGGCTTCACAGGTGACTTTTGGGGCGTAATTTCAATTTTTGTGGAAATATTAGTATTTTTATATGGAATTAATTCCTATAAATTTTGTGGGCTGAATCAAATTAATTGTGACTAGATTCGAGCCGTTTGGAAGATAATACGCACATAGTGGAATTTCTGGAGCATTGCTTAGCTTGCTCGACATTAGATTTGGCTTGTTCGAGGTAAGTAACTCTTCTAATCTTGGAGTTGAGGGTATGAATCCTGAATATATATATTTCGTAAATTGTTGGGAGGTGACGTACATGCTAGGTGACGGGCGTGTGGGCGTGCACTATAGAAATTGTGACATAATTGTTTCTGTAGAATTTTGTAGTTAAAGGATCTTGGCATTTTCCATGCGTTTTGTGAGTTAAAGAAATTGAGCTGAAAAGCATATTAAAAATCAAGTTGAGGCTATGTGCCAGTATTATTGGGACCCACAGAGGTCATATTGTTGTGAAATATTTATTTTAAATTGAAAATGCATACTCAGTCATATTCATTTCATTGCATATCATATCTCAGTCTCTGTTGTTATTTATTGATACATCATATCATCATTTTGGGCTATTCTCATGACATTGTGAGCCCATGAGAGAGAGACTGGAGAGATTGATGACTGAGGAAAGCTGAGGGCCTGATTGTGAGGATATCTTTGGGAGCGGACTACACGCCGCAGCAGGCCATGTTGGCTTTATATATATTATACTATTGCACGTGAGTTGTCCGTGCAGATCTATATATTATACTATTGCACGTGAGTTGGCCGTGCAGCACATGAGTTGGCCGTGCGGATCTATATATTATACTATTACACGTGAGTTGGCCATGCAGCACGTGAGTTGGTTTGGGGGTATATTATATTATTATAACATGTGAGTTATCCGTGCAGCACGTGAGTTGGCCGTGCGGATCTATATATTATACTATTACACGTGAGTTGGCCATGCAGCACGTGAGTTGGCCGTGCGGATCCAGATATTATTATAACATGTGAGTTATCCGTGCAGCACGTGAGTTGTCTGTGCGGATCCAGATATAATATTATAGCACGTGAGTTGTCCGTGCTTATAGCGCTTGGGCTGTAGGAGCCCCTCATGAGTCTGTACACACCCCCCAGTGAGCGCAATCGACTATAAACAGGGATCGGGCTGCACGCCGTAGCAGGTATAGTATAGCGCTGAGTGATTGAGTGTGCTGAGCATAGTGAGAGAGAATGCGAGACAGTGAGATTGAGT